>APFE030828820.1:214955-239699 GCA_000404065.3 Pinus taeda | reverse complement strand
ATATATTCAGCTTTTAAAACGGGCGCGGAGATAATCTATGGAAAGATTTTAAGACATGAATCCATTAAATGGCCGTATAAAACCTGCCACCTTATAAATGCCCATTATATCATTATTCGGTTGAGAAATCTCCTTAAGCATGCAAATAGACATATTGGCGGCTGAGCGGGAGTGATTATGCCTTAAATATGAGTAAATTGAGCTTTCCAATCACTTTAACGGCTTTCTATTGAAAATCGTGCCTTATCGCATCGCATCGGGGGTTATAACAATTCTGCCTTAACAATGTGCATTGAGTATCGTCGATCGCCGATTGCGATATCGCATCGGCGAAAGGCTTATGTGCATTGAGACTCAAACAAAGGGGACCCGCCAATCGCCGATAGCTCATCGCATCGGGGGTTATGGTATGGGGCATTTTGGTTGTGCATTGGATATCGTCGATCGTCGATTGCCGAATGCGATATCGCATCGGCGGAAAGCCTTGTGCCCTTTATATATGTTTTTTATGTCATTGCGATATGCGATCTTGCGATCGCTTTATCGCAATGACGAAGATTTTCTTTATTTCTTTTAAATGGATATTGCTTTAAAAAGGGGTTTTTTATAAAGCGCTCATTTGATTATCGGACCTTTTGTTAAGTAAAATTATTGATATCAACTTTATTTTAAAGGGGACCCATTTCACATTTTAATGTTTTATGAATAAAAATAATATGAAATGGGGGGTTGTTTGTAGAGCACAACAAGTCCTTAGGAAAACCATCACTTAGTCCCAAGACAAGCCACTCTTAGTCACATGAGGAGAGCCTTTATGCAAATATGGGAAGGTTCTTCAACTAGAAAAACTATTGGTAGGATAGTAGATTCATCAGTCCATAACTTCCCAGTGGTTTCCTAAGGCAAGCCACACTTTAGGGATTCTTCAATCCTTAGGCAAACCATCACTCAGTCATGGGAGGAGGAGAGCTCAATATGGGAAGGTTCTTCAGGTGGAAAAAGTATTATGGAAGCATATATATCATCCTTCTTACGTAGTTCTTTAGAGAAGTAAGCACTAGTGTTCCCAGCCCAGGGACACACTTAGTGTTTCCTTAGCCTCCAAGTACTTGAATATATCTTTCCCCTATCTAGTAGTTTCCTCAATCCACAAGCTTCCTAGTGGGTTCTTTAGTCCCTATTCAAACCACTCTAAGTGACATCATTAGTTCATGGCAAACCACTTCTTTCTATCCTTAGCCAACAAATGCTCTTTGGCTTCTTCAGCTAGTTAGTTACCGAGTGACTTCTTTTGTCCCAATTTTCTTTATTGGTTTTCCTTCCTCTTCATGAATAATTTTTGTTCCTTTCCCCTGGCTAACTCTAATCCTTCTTCATCCATATAATCCTCTTACATGAAATCCCCTCATTCTTTTCCATCCCCTTATCAATAAATCCCTTCACAGTCTCCATTGCTATTGTCACGAATGTATGTTAGTTGTTGAATCGTTCACCCTGCACTCTTTGTCTTGTCTGTCAGTCTCTAGCTAGTGGTTCTTTTGTGTTTGTGGGGTTTTTGGGATGTCGTTACAACAACTCCCTACATCAATCCTCAACCTATCATCCTTTGCTCGCTCTACCCTTGCCAACGTAGCCCACTCTTGTATTTATTTTTGTCCTATTTTCCTTGTGGGTTGACCCTGTTAGGAAATTATATATTACAGAGCAATGGAACACATAAAATGTTTCATAAATATAAACACAAAAAACGCATAAAACAAGAGAGACATAGATATACGTGGTTCACCCAGTTTGGGTTACATCCACGAAGAAACATCCAGTCATTCATTTTATATTATCCAGCAAACTAAAGAAATACAACCTACAACAGATCCACTATAATTCCCTCTTCGCTCTCAATATCATCTCTCTTCCTCACTTAAAATACAGATATGCATAGACGTAATACAATTCCCTCATATATAGTGAGGGGTTGCCTTCTAGGAAAAAACCCCTAAATTAAACATAACTACTACGGTCAAATATCCACCTAATGAACGGCCCAGATTGACTATGAAATTACAACATTTTACAAGGCAATTTTACATCTATTTTTAGCTTCAGGGGCATTTCCCCTGATCCCCCACTAGGGAGGGGCTCCCAAAGGTCACAACCACCCCCTTTGGACCCCCCCTACAGCGTATATTTTATGGGTGACTTTGCTGCCCCATTACAAACTGGGGTCCAATGCGGTGATACGTTTGAATACAAAAGATAATCAGGCTCCACACCCAACAATCTCCCACTTAGAGACTGATTATAGCAACTCCACTACTGCTTCATTTGCTAGACAATGAATTCAATTTGGACCTGGCTATTTCTCATCTTCTTCATCATACTTGAAGACCAATTGAAACTGAGCAGACTCTCACTTTCTCCCTGGTTACAACTTTTGTTAACATATCTGCAGGATTCTGGATAGTGTGTATATTTTCCATCTTCAACTATCCATCTTCCAATGATGACCGTATGAAATGGTACGTGAGCTGTATATGTTTAGTCTTGGAATGAAATGTAGAGTTATTTGCAAGATGTATGGCACTCTGGCTTTCGTTGTATAACCTGCCCAACTCCTGCTTCTTACCCAATTCATCCAGAAACCTTTGTAACCAAATCATTTCTTTACTAGCCTCTGTAGCAGCAACATACTCTGCTTCTGTTGTTGAGAGTGCAACAACACTTTGTAGTTTTGAGACCCAACTGACAGTTGTTCCACCTACAGTAAACACACACCCTGTGGTGCTCCTCGTGTTATCTCTATCACCCAACATATCTGCATCAACATATCCCTGTAAAGTAATGTTTGAACCACGAAAGCATAATGATTGATTTGTGGTACCTCTCAAATACCTGAGAATCCACTTTATTGCCATCCATTGTTCTTTTCCTAGATTGTTCATGTACTTGCTTACAACTCCCATTGCATGTGCAATATCAAGCCTTGCGCATACCATTGCATACATTAAGCTTCCAACTGTTGATGCATATGGAACTTTAGACATATCAGTCATTTCTTCCAGAGTCTTGGGACACATTTCCTTACTTAGTTTGAAATGGCTAGACAAAGGTATACTAACTAGTTTTGCATTCTGCATATTAAACCTTTTCAACACCTTTTGTATGTACTCACTCTGAGAAAATGTTAATTTGTGATTCTTCCTGTCTCTAGTTATTCTCATACCAAGGATTTGTTATGCAGAACCCAAATCCTTCATTGCAAACGAGTTTTCCAATTTTATTTTGAGCACATTTATTTCCTACATGTTAGAACCTGCAACAAGCATGTCATCCACATACAATAACAATATAATATATATGCCATCATTTTGTCTTTTGAGATAAACACAATGATCAGAGTGACATCTAGTATAACCTTGTTTAGACATAAACCTGTCAAATTTTAGATACCACTACCTTAGAGCCTATTTTAAGCCATGCAAGCTCTTCTTCAACCTACACACTAGTTTCTACTTCTCTTTTACCTCATATCCTTATGGTTGTTGCATATATATCTCTTCCTCCAAATCCCCATGGAGAAAAGTTGTCTTTACATCTAACTGCTCAAGATGCAAATCTTTAGCTGCTACTAGACTTAAAATAGTTCTGATTGAAGTCATTTTAACAACAGGAGAAAATATCTCATCAAAATCTATACCCTTTTTCTTTGCAAACCCCTTCACCACAAGTCTAGCTTTATACCTTTGTCTACTTCCATCTTCTTCCTTCAACCTATAAACCCATTTATTCTGCAATGTTGTTTTACCTGCAAGAAACCTGACTAAGTCTCAATTCTGGTTATGTGCTAAGGAGTCCATCTATTCTTTCATGGCTTGCTCCCACTTCTTCCTGGTTTCTACCTACACTGCTTCTTCATAACGTTCTAGTTCACCAAAATCAGTCAACAATACATAATATAATGAAGGAGAGTATCTTTCAAGGGGTCTACTTATCCAGGTAGATCTTCTAACACCACTTTTAGGTGTTTGAGGTGCTTGTTGCTATTGTGGTTATTGTTCTGGTTGTTGATCAGTATGATTTTAAGGAACCATCACTTTTTATGTGATCTCATCAAGCACTGTGTATTCTCTGTTCTCTTTTTCTTGTTTCTTTTCCTGCAGCAGATCCTTATACAAAACCTTTTCATTGAATATGACATCTATGCTCCTAATGATTTTGTGTTTTTCATAATCATAAAAGCAATAACCAAAATCATTAACACCATATCCAATAAAAGTACATTTCTTTGATTTTTCCTCAAGCTTTGTTCTATTTTCTTTATTCATGTGGACAAAGGCTTCACAACCAAAAGTTTTTAAAAATGAGTAGTTTACCTTTTTACCTGTCCATGCCTCTGGAATACCACCATCCAAGGAACTTAAAGGCCCTCTGTTTATTAGATAAACATCAGTATCTACAGCATCTACCCAAAATTGTAAAGGCAGTCCTACTTGCAATCTCATGCACCTTGCACGCTCCATGATTGTCCTGTTCAACCTTTCTAACACACCATTTTCTTGTGGTGTTCCTGGAACTGTCTTCTCTCTGCAACTCCATTCTCTGAACAGTACCTATCAAACTCTTTGCTACAATATTCACCTCCATTGTCTGATCTGAGACACTTCAACCTTTTTCCTGTCTCATTTTCAACCAAATATTTCCATTTCTTGAAAGTATCAAATACATCAGATTTATTTCGAAT
This sequence comes from Pinus taeda, assembly GCA_000404065.3. Classification (NCBI taxonomy): domain Eukaryota; kingdom Viridiplantae; phylum Streptophyta; class Pinopsida; order Pinales; family Pinaceae; genus Pinus; species Pinus taeda. Next base: position 234,961 of record APFE030828820.1, on the reverse strand, counting down.
ACAATAAATCCAGGTTTTTCTGGTTGCATCATAAATAGAAGTAACATAATAACGAGAGCCACCAAGAGATGAGCCACCTGAGTAGGTCTCCATACATCTATATGCACAAGCTCTAATTTTTCGCTCTTATTTTCTTTCCCAACTCCGAGGAATCTGACTCTCCTCTGTTTTTCATAAACACAATTCTCACAGAATTATAAATCAACATGCTTCAAACCTGGCAAAAAATTTCTTGAGTGAAGAATCTGCATCCCCTTCTCACTCATGTGCCCAAGCCTATGATGCCACCATGTCGTATCGTCTCCTGTAGAGGTTAAAGCATTCACAAAATTAGAAATACCATTGCATAAATACAATGTACCAACCTTTTCTCCCTTTGCTATTATCAGGGATCCTTTAGTAACCTTCCAGGTTTTATCTGTGAAAGTAGTTACCCAGCCTTCACCTCCCAACTGCCCTGTTGAAATCATATTTTTCTTCAGATCTGGAACATGCCTTACCTCTTTCAATAGCCATTGATTTCCATTTTGCTTTTTTATGAAAATTGTCCCCATTCCAATGATTTTACAGGGTTTATCATCACCCAATCGAACATGTCCAAAATATCCTTGAACATAATCATTAAAATGTTTCCTATCAGGTGTGGCATGGAATGAGGCCCCTAAATCTACCACCCAGGCATCAATAATATTTTCTAATGAAACAATCAAAGCATATTGCAACACATCACCTGTCGCATTCACTTCATGATTGTTTTCTTGTTGTGTGTTTCCTTCTTTTCCCTTCTGAGACTTGCAGTCTTTCTTTAGGTGTCCTTTCTTCCCGCATTTCCAGCACACTATCCTTGATCTCGACTTGGATCTGCCTTTTCTTGACTTACTATGATATCCAGGGCTCTTTTTTCTTTCCATTTTTCTTCCCCTAGTCTCTGCAGTCAAAGCATTACCTGATGTCTCACCATAGCTTTTTCGTCACATTTCCTCGCTAAGGATTGCACCGACAACAACATCAAACTTTAAAGTGCTAGATCTAGAGACAGAGTTACTAATGGCCATAACTAAACCATTCCAACTTTCTGGAAATGAGCGCAGAAATAACAGAGCCCTAACTTCATCATCAAAAGTTACCCCTATAGAACTTAATTGACTAGTAACTGTATTAAATTCATTTAAATGATCAGCAACAGATCCACCTTCTGACATATTCATATTAAATAGATGCTTCATAAGAAATACCTTATTTGAGGCCAAGGGTTTTTCATAAAGTTTGGCCAATGTCGACATTAAATCCTATGTTGTTGTTCCCTTTGAAATATTAAACGCTACCGACGCTGCTAGGAACAACCATATTGTTCCAAGTGCTTTTCTGTCAAGTATATCCCATTATGTGCCTGTCATACTCGTCAACTTCTTTGCCTTTCTACTCAATGGTTGGTACATATCTCTCTAGTACAAACAATCTTCCATCTGCATCTTCTACAGCTGGTAGTTTTGGCCATTAAATTTTTCGACCCTAAACCTACCATCTTCCGCCATTGCTCCCACTCAAACCAGAAACCCTTCTCTCCTGCGATTTTATCAGCCAAATAGACCTTCGGCTTTGATACCAGTTGTTAGGAAATTATATATTACAGAGAAATAGAACACATAAAATATTTTAGAAATATAAACACAGAAAACGCATAAAACAAGAGAGACACAGACATACGTGGGTCACCCAGGTTGGGCTACGTCCACGGAGAAACAGCCAGTCCTTCCTTTTATATTATCCAGAAAACTAAAGAGATACAACCCATAGTACATCCACTATAATTCCATCTTCTCTCTCATCCTCACTCAGAATACAGATATGCATAGACGCAATACAATTCCCTCATATATAGTGAGGGGTTGCCTTCTAGGGAAAAAACCCTAAATTAAACATAGCTTCTACTGTCAAATCTCTGCCTAATGAACGGCCCAGATTGACTATGAAATTACAACATTTTACAAGGAAATTTAACATCTATTTTTAGCTTCGGGGGTGCTCCCAAAGGTCATAGCCACCCCCCCTAGACCCCCCCTGCAGTGTATGTTTTACGGGCAACTTTGCCACCCCATTACGAACTGGGTCCAATGCGACGATACCTTTGAATACAGAAGATAATCAGGCTCCACACCCAACACACCCAAGGAGGTACGGTGGTTGTCCTCTTCTCTTCCAACCTAATTAAAACATGTCATCTTATTAGAGGAAAATACTTCAGCCTGCATGTTGTAATTAAATACTCCAGCTTCCTCAAGCAATCTTCCTTCCCCAAGTTGTGGAATATGTGTCCCAATTTCTCAACCATTTTAATTTTAATAAAAATAATTAAAGTGTTTATGATAGGAGAATAAGCCATGGGTTGTCAAAAACCACACCCCTTTGGAGGAATACCATCCTTGGTGTTCTAATTCCTAAACACAAAAGAAAACATGCTTAATTACAATATAAATCACAATGAGATTTACATTTACAGCTCATTTATATTAAGCTTTCACATACATAGTTTCTTGCCTAGCAACTCAATGGATATAGAATCCATTAAATCAACCATCTTTCAATGGCTCTTTTTGTAATTTATAGTACTTTTGTTGGACACTCTAATATCTTCAAGTTTTTATTGTTCATCTTTTCAACGATATTTATTCACCAATGCTGGGTAGTTCCCATAAATTCCTACATCATTCCATATAATATTTCATGAGATTCATCATAAAGAAATTGAAAAAATTTAAATCTTAATTCTTTCCCTCCTTGTCTTTTAGGCCTAGCCCATTTGAATATCTTCTCATCCCCCAAGGTACTACATTCAACATCGCTCCAATTTAACCACTTAGTGTGGTTTCCAACAGTGACTAGGCACATTACTTATTGTGGTTATCCCACTCCACATAGTATTTAGTCAACACCATCTTCACATCTAGTCCCATGGATGGGTACTCAACCATTCACACACATGTTATTGTCAAATCCCACTTATTATTTGTTCTCAACATATTCTCATTGTTACACAAAACTGTCTAGTGTAGAGATACAGGTAGAGCACAAGAGTCTTAATTCAACTTTTGTATATATATATATATATATATATATATATATATATATATATATATATATATATATATATATATAATATATATATATATATATATTAAGGTTTTTTAGTTATGTTTCCCTCTATTGGAATAAGAGTGAACTTTTCCAGCAACTTCTCAATGGTGCTTCCATCTGTGTTCTTAGCCTTCCCCGTAGGTGACATCAGGTGTTATCAACCCACTATCCCTGGGGTACCTTAACCTCTCAGAAGTACTCCACTGGCATAGCCTCCAGTCGGTTTATCAGCCCCGAGTGCACAGCTAGTGCTCTATGATTCTTAGCCAACAAGCCTTCTAGGTTTCTCATCTTTACTTTCATCTGAGCATCTCTGCTCCACCAAACTCTCTTCTAACATGAGCACAACACTTAGTGAAGTACATGCACAATCCTATGTTCAAGGACTTCAGTTAGTGGTTCATATACCTACTGCCACAACCATCAAAATTTCCTTGTCATTAATCACGATCCAAAATGGGCACATAAAATTCATAATCACATGATAATTAAAATCATAAATTAGCTCAGTCTTTCCCCTTCCCCATTGATTCCTTGCATAATTGGGAATATCATTAGACAACTTATTTATATTATCCCAACCAGCCATTCACATATGCATCATATAAAATTTTAAACCGCCATTCTGTCTGACAAGAACCTATCAGTCACAATGGGAATTATATAGATAGATAGATAGATAGATAGATAGATATATATATATATCCAATTAGAAATAGCTATACTATGCAATACAAGCAACACAAGGATTTCCCCAATCCCTCTTATGTTGAGAGCTTTCACATGCACATTCATCACAAGTGTGTAAGAACATACCACTTAGCCAATAGTGTTGGTACACTATAACAATTATGCACCAAAATCGTGGAATAAGTTCTACAAAAATAAGGAAATAACAAGCATCCATGGTCACAACAATAGACTATCCACACCTTCAAAATCCTATTACAAAACACATGCAATACCCTTTCATTTTCAATAAAATCAATCATACCATATCATCCTTGTAGTAAGCATACAATCCACAATCAAATGTTACAAGTAGTATACAATCATATTCCATTATGTTGTTGCATCCAGAGTTAGAGCTCCAATCCATCTCCAATGATCCAAGCATTGGACCTACTGCTCTGTTAATTATGTAAGAGGGCACCAACTTATTCCGAAAGGTCTAGCATTGAAAATTTTCTCTGATATCACTTTGTAACATACCCCCTTACCAACCATAGCCCACATTAAGGCTAATAGGAGGGAGTTAATATGATGACTCGATCTCCAAATTCCTATTATGGAAATGGGGTCTAATTTTTTCGCTCTTTCTTAAACTTCTCAAAGTACAAAATAAGCATCCCAATCATGTCTTTCCCATCAATACCTTTCCGAAGATAAAAATTTTACCCCAATCTGACTTATGGATTGAAATACATGGTTGATTAAACATTTACCTAGTGATCGTTTGCCATGTCAATTGGTTGTGCCATGTGGCACCCATGTGGACCCCACGCAGTGCCCATTTGGCAATCCATGACATACCATGTATCACTCTCGAAAATTCCACATCATATGCCATCCTTGACTAGGTCATATAAAATTTTAAACCACGATTCTGTCTGACAAGAACCTATCAGTCACAATGGAATATATATATATATAAATCTATATATATATATATATATAGATAGATAGATAGATAGATAGATAGATATATATATATATCCAATTAGAAATAGCTATACTATGCAATACAAGCAACACAAGGATTTCCCCAATCCCTCTTATGTTGAGAGCTTTCACATGCACATTCATCACAAGTGTGTAAGAACATACCACTTAGCCAATAGTGTTGGTACACTATAACAATTATGCACCAAAATCATGGAATAAGTTCTACAAAAATAAGGAAATAACAAGCATCCATGGTCACAACAATAGACTATCCACACCTTCAAAATCCTATTAGAAAACACATGCAATACCCTTTCATTTTCAATAAAATCAATCATACCATATTATCCTTGTAGTAAGCATACAATCCACAATCAAATGTTACAAGTAGTATACAATCATATTCCATTTTGTTGTTGCATCCAAAGTTAGAGCTCCAATCCATCTCCAATGATCCAAGCATTGGACCTACTACTCTATTAATTATGTAAGAGGGCACCAACTTATTCTGAAAGGTCTAGCATTGAAAATTTTCTCTGATATCACTTTGTAACATACCCCCTTACCAACCATAGCCCACATTAAGGCTAATAGGAGGGAGTTAATATGATGACTCGATCTCCAAATTCCTATTATGGAAATGGGTTCTAATTTTTTCACTCTTTCTTAAACTTCTCAAAATACAAAATAAGCATCACCATCATGTCTTTCTCATTAATACCTTTCCGAAGATAAAAATTTTACCCCAATCTGACTTATGGATTGAAATACATGGTTGATTAAACATTTACCTAGTGATCGTTCACCATGTCACTTGGTTGTGCCATGTGGCACCCATGTGGACCCCACGTAGTGCCCATCTAACAATCCATGACATGCCATGTATCACTCTCAGATATTCCACATCATATGCCATCCTTGACTAGGTCATTTTTGAATGGGCCATGTCACCCCCTTGTGGCCCCCATCGGACCCACGCCCATGGGTTGCAATTTACCGTTCCCCATTATAATGCATTTTCCGCCTAGACCCTATTAAGAACCCAAGAATTATGGGACATTAAAATTCACATTACTCAATGGAGGGCTTCATCTACCACAGACTATCAACACAGACTCTTCACCCCCCTTCACACTTAACCCCTACGCTCTAGGTCTGGTGCCCAATAATTTGGCATTGTGACATTCTCGTCTACTTCTGGTTACTCCCTCCATCTATTGGCATCCATCCATTTCCCTTCACAACACTTGGCACATATGTGCACTACCCAATGGTTGGTGCTTGAGACAACAATTTTCCTGTAACCTGTTGTACACTTTCCCTTCTAATAGCCTCTATTTGTTGGCCCACTTCGCTATCACTTTTATGATTCCCTCTAACTTAACATCATGCTAACATCATAACCTCCACATGGCCTCCTATTGAAGTTCCATGCGTCACTCAATTTACTCCCACTTAGCCCTACCAAAAGGTCAATTTTGAGTGTCATCTGCCATGCCATGAAGGCACCATGTCAAGCCCCTCTTTCCACATCACACGCCATGAATCCTTTGCCCCACTAGCTTCTCGACCCCTTGTAAATTTGAATTTCTCCAATTTAATAAAATTTGGTGTTCTTAGCGTTCGCACAATTTATTGGCCCTGTGGCCTAAGCGATGCCTAGACCATCAATTATCAGACCTACCATCCATCCTCGCCCCATCTCCCTAGGGTACATATGCACATTATTTAACCCTCCAGTGGCCTGGTGCCCCAAGGCCTTAGGATGATAACTCCTCCTATCACTTGATAGTTCCAGGTCATGTTATACACATACACACACACACACATGAGTGTGGCCATCAACAATTAGCCAGTTTTTTCTACCCTTCTTGAATTTATACCTACACATGAGCTACATATGTTGAGTCCACAACATTTCATTAGTGTTGAACCCTTGACAACTTCCCAACATTCGCGATGCCACCAATGTGAACTAAGGGATAGGTGGTTGGTCTTGACTCTGACCTAAAAAGGGTTGTACATTGTCGATCATGTGGGTTTCAATTGGACACAGGAGATGTGTAATGGGTAATTAAGGGGTAACTACCCCTGCCCTAGCCACCACATTGACTCATTTTCCTTTTGGTTATGAAGTGGAACACAAGTTTGTGATGAAACCCTCTCAGTGTGGTTTCCTTCACCTTCCAGTAGAAATTTTCACCTTGCCAAGTATCTACCCTCCATGAAATTAATGGACAAGCCTATTCACCATCGTAAATTGATTAAAACAGTTTTCTTTTCCTTGTGCTTAAGCATCATTATGTATATTTCATGACTTTGCGTAGTCTCAGGGTTTTATTCCATTGTTGCTTGGGAGTGAGGGTAACATGACCTCCCAAATTTGTTGTCGCTAATTCTCTACATTAATTTATGTTTTTTAAGAAGAACCCTAAGTTCATAGCTAGCTATGACACCCATCCTACTTCCAAAGCTTCTAGGAGGCACTGACTCTAGAAGGTATTATTATTTTTTGCTATAACCCTCTACATTATTCATCTCTTCCTCGGGGTTTCTTTGTTTTCTGATGGTTTTCTCTGCATACAGGTTAGTCTAAGCTAAGGTGAGCACTACTAGAGTTACTCGATTCTCTAAGGGCTATTTTCTGCATTCAAGTTCATTTTTAACCCTCTGTCTCCAATTTACAGGTTCGACCCTAAAATATATGGCTCGTCTTTTCCACTGGATGATTGTATTTCTGGGTTTTTAGATTTTATGCTACCATGAAAGTCATCTGTGGTTTAGTTTATAATTTTTTCCATGCTAAGGGTCCTCGGCAGGTCTATAATGAGTTCCAAGGTTTTTTTTCATTTTATTACGAAGCATGTAGATAGTAGTGTGATGGCTAGATAGTGTTATTATTGCTACAACTAGATAAAAATGCTAACACTATTTGTTAGTACTTAATGCACAGCGAACCATTATTGGGGTTGTTCATTATATGTCTTATAAGTCTACTCTTGATACTGTTAACGATTTCAGCCTCTAGGCCAATCTCACTTAATATGATACTTTCTGGAATCTGACGTAACTGGTTATATGACGTTGTGTTCAACTATTTATTTTATGTTAACAAATATTGGCATATGATTATACTCCATTTTATTGTCACTGTTTTTCCTTTTATTAGAAGTTGTATATTCATTGCTATGGTTTTACTATCTCCTTTTCGATTATTCTTTTTCTTTTCAAATAGAAATGGTGTTTTTCATGCGCTGCAGACACACTTATTCCTTTCTTATTCCTTTCTTGATGTACTATTATTTGATGTATTATTTCTGTAAATTTCTTCTTGTAAGTAATTTAATTAGCCTATTTATTCCAATGAATAAATTGCCTCAGACTGGTTATGTGTTGCTGAAATATCATCAGCTGGGTCGGGGACTAAATTGGCCAATAATAACAGGTCACTAGCTTGCATTTGGACTCAGTTATATTCTTTGGTCATTTGGGTTGCACTTAGCATTCATTTGCACACAATGGGCAATAGATAGTCTTATTAGTCCCTGCCCTCCGGGCTGGCAGGGACTATAGTAATCAGTTTTTAGTCCCTGGAGTTAGTTTGGCACAACGATCAATAAACTTATTTTGACTTAACCAAAGTTTCTCCACATTTCACATTCCTCGATACAATATTTTATATTTCTCTATCCTCCTAACCAATCAAAACAATATTCATCTTATTTGGCCTCAATACAAGGTCCGGAGGCTCAAAAGTTAGGAAACAAAGGCCAACAGTACAAGTAATTATAACAATATCAAAGCTTGATGAAGTAATGCTATCTTCATCCTTAGCATTAATCTGGAACATTTAATGTTAAGAGAATATATCGCGAACTAGCTACAACACCGCATATGTACCCTTGCCAGTATTTTTATTAACCACGAGACAACAGCTGTTGTGCATGTTCATGTACGTGTCTATAAACAGTGGTGCACGTGTTCTGCCAGAAATTATTTTAAGCACCATTACGCCATTACGCCATCAAGTCCACTGGTCCCATAGACGGACCGATTATTCCGTAGATTCAGCATCGGCCTCTTCAGGTCAGGTCACTGGATTATTGCAATTTGCTTTACTATTATCTGAAAAAAATGTGAACAAAAGATTTTTAAATTTCTAGCTAAAAAAGGTAACGAATACTAATTTTGCAGGCAACAGATTACCTACCTGTTGTGGTGCTCGTACATCTATGATCAGGTCGCTGTACGCTTTCTCAGGTTGCTGAACCTCGTATGGAGCCGTTTGAGCTGAGAGCCAATGCCTTGATAGAAGGGCACCGGTGACTCTTCTGCAGCATTCAATGAAAAAGAGGCAAGTTCATTTACCTGTTTATCCTATAATTGATTGAAATGTAATTAGTCAAAAATATAGATTGAAGCACAACAGCAACACAGAAGCATTGAATTATTATTTTTCTCGATTTTGTAATATTCACCTAAATCGCTATTCACGATTCATGGAATTCTGATTACAGGGAGTTGAACACAATGGAACCGAAGCTGCGTTGGGGGATGAACAGGGTGGTTGGTTTCCCGTAAAGGAAAGGAGGCACGAGCACCGGTGGCTCTTGTGCAGCTTTCAACGAAATAGGTAAGTTCATTTACCTTTTTATCCTTACAGCGTTTAGATCAGGAAACTGAAAAACAACAGAACTAAGGACATATCAGAACAGCTCTGTTAGAAATGCTAGTATGTATGAACACATGTTGTAGAAAACAATGAACATAATTCAATAGACCACTGTTAAATTCTGAACATGAGAAAGATCTGCTACAGGAAAATATTATATCAGAAATTTGAGGTTGTTTACAATGCTGGTTAAACAGAAAAAAGTTATTTCTAAGCTTTAATTTCGAAAGAAACTATTTCTTTATCCAATAAAACATTATATCAGAAATTTGAGGTGTTTGCAATGCTGGTTAAACAAAAAAACAAGTTAATTCTAATCACAGAAGCTTTCATGCAGGTAAAAAAGAAGAAAAAGAAAACAAAGAGAAGAAAGCGAAATTGCAAGAAAAGAAAGTGAAATTGCAAGAAAATAGATGAGCACCATTTCTCTTCTGAGCTCTTGCTTGTATCCCAGCTCATTGAGGCGCTGCTCGGCAGGGTTGATCCCATTAACTGTGGATTGGCGAGCTTGAACCCATAGGGCCTCGGCACTACCGACAGCAGACATGGCGAAATATTGTTCCAGGTGAACTGCAGTCTTGTGAATATGAATCCACTCGAGAGTCTCAAGGTCAATAGAAGGATCCCCTTCGCTCTCAATATCAACAACCTGGCCACCCATAACCCCTTCAGAGCCTCTTGCTCTACCCAATTCAGATATCACCCTCAAAATTCTATCGCTCCGAACAGTTCTGCTTGTGGAGACTGCAATGTGCTCAAAGGCCAGTGAAAGAAGTGCATCTCCTGCAAGAATAGCAGTACCTTCCCCAAAGACCTTATGACTTGTAGGCTTGCCTCGGCGTAGGTCATCGTTGTCTATGCAAGGCAAGTCATCATGAATCAAAGACATTGTGTGGATCATTTCAATTGCACAAGAAGTTGGCATCGCAAGCTCCTGTGTTCCTCCCACAAGCTCGCATGCTGCAATGCACAGAACAGGACGAACTCATTTGCCTCCTGCTAGAAGAGAATACCTCATGGATTCATATAATTTCGAGGTATAACGTTGTGGGATTGCCTTATCCAACGCTTCATTCACCTCCATTTCCTTGGAATGCAGGTACTTGTCGAAATCAAATTCAACGACTTTCTTCACCTGTTCAGGAAGATTAGCCAACTGTGCAATTGTTTTTGATGACCTAATTGACGATACTAGACATTTTGGAGATAGCAACCCTTTCTTCAAATTCCCATGGAGATGCAGATGTTCACCAGAAGATGTGCTCAATGAAGTTATGAAGGCTGGCAACCCTTGTACTGCGCGAGAAATGGACCTGTAATGTCACTGTTTACAATGATTGCAGAGAGGGCATTTGCATCGTGAGGGGTTTTGGTAACAGAGGGCAGACAAATGCAAGTTGCAAGATTTCCCATTACAGGGCCCCCTTATTCCGCGTCTGGTTCGTAAAAGACAAGCCTGAAGAGAAATCCGACAGAAACAGGCAGCTATCATGAATTACACACATGAATTACACAGCGATGCCTGGTTCGATTTGCAAATGAGAGAGATGAGGAGGGACCTTCACGTCGGGTCTGGAGGGCAGGTATTTGTCATGGTTGTCCTGCGCCACGTTTCCCTCATGCATGAAATGTCAAAAGTATACGCCATGCATAATATATGTTGACAACGCCTAGTCTATGTTGCAAAGTTCTATGTTGCCGAATTTGAATTAGAATAAAATAATATTTGTTTTAATTATCCGCCTCACGAACGATTTACACCGATTTATGTACAGTGACACCTTCGTCAGTTACTTTAAGGCATCTAACGGCTACGATCCATTTTCGCTGCCGAGTATTGTTTCCTACCCGTCAGATTTTCCTCAAGGCACAGGACATTAAGCGCATGCGTAAACTCAAAGCCATGAGTAGTGGTTCCGCTGAGGTCGACTCCGCCAGCGTGTCCATTCCTCTGTCGGACCACATAGCCTTCTTTCCACGTGTCCGCCAAGCAAGAATTTTGCCCTGAAACAGTTGGCAACCGTACGGAAGAGAACGACGGGTAACGGTTCAGATGATCTTGGTCGTCCAATGCGGAGGATGAACTCGGTTCTAGACCTGTTTGTTCTCATGCCTTCGCAAGAAAACGACCTCAGTGGCAGGGAATCTGGCCATGGTTTTCTTCGGGATCATGTAATTTGCTGATGGGCTGGGGTAGGGACTAGCTGCCCCGCAGCCCGTCTTGTTTTATGCTACCAACCACACTTAAGGAAAAAAATTCTCAGTTTGAGTCTGCCAAGGAAATCCTTCGAGAGAGAATGCACTCCTCCCGACGAATGAGATGGGTACCTTTACCAAATATCCCCCAATGCCAATTCCATTACCAGGCAACAGAGTTCCCAAGTTACCTTAGACTCCAACCAGTCTTGCTTGGGTTATCCTAGATATTACCTTTGTCTAGGGATTCCACTGGCCTGCCGATTCAAGAATCCTTTATTGAAAGTGTCCTGCTTACCTCAATCAACATCCTATTGAGATACCAGTTTTCTTTCCTCACTTCTTTCTCTCATATGCCTCAGGTTTTCATCTTCCTCATTGGCTTCTTTTTCCAACATAGAGGTTTTTCTCTAGGGAAGGAAACAATTGTGCCTAATTGTCTAGTAAATGGAATTTTCACGTAGTGACTCACTCTTGTAATTTCCTTGGCTACTCCAACTAACTTGTCAACCAAAATTCAAAATTATTTTTTAAATATTAAATTCAATACTAATTTTCTCGTTCTGGCAGTAAAAGTAACTTGTGAAATATTTACAAATATCCGAGGGGAATTACATTGCTAGTTGAAATGTGGGGAAGTGTACTCTGTTATTTCTGTGTTTTTTCCCAAGGAAAAAGGCTTAATTTTATTTATGAAAATAAAATTAGATGTTGCATTTGTTGATAACCAAGCATCACCAGGCCCTTGGCCGATGATAAGCGTAAACATGCAAAGGAAAATGAACTAATATACAATGGGCGAAAAACTAAGTTCTCCTCCTTTTTTTCTTCTCAACCTTGCGCCAACCCCCTTGAGACAGCGAAGTAGTGACAAGAGCGAGCTAAATCTCATAAGGTATAAGAATATCTTTATCTAAATCTGAATTGTCTGATGAATGTGTACGCTTGTACCCACTAGGTCCCATTGAATATTGTTATTTTCGTGTTTTTATTTCAAGTAAAAAAACATTTCAATGGTTTATTAGTTAGGATAAGAATGTGAAATTATTTTCATGTTCAATATGGAGAGTAAATTTAAATCTATAGTGTAACGAATGAGATCAAGTTTCTCTAAGATAATATTTTATATTAAAAACAATTAATGAAAATTTTACAACCTCTATAGGTTTTATACCTTTTAGAAAATGATAGATTTAGATAAAATAGATTTAGATTGGTATAATAGAGATTAAGAATAAACTTAATTTCAATATAGCAAATAGAGAGTTTAATCTAAATTGTGAATGGTGAATGTGGAAAACTTCCAAACATGTCTTTCCAAATTGAGATTTTCATATACTAAGATAGCTAGGAAAGCAAGGTGCACATTACTCTATCCAAATGACATGTTCAAAAAAAATTGCTTACTAAATTCAGAGCATACAAAATAGAAATGACATAATTTCACACATTAAATAATAACATAGTGGTCAAATAAAATTCAGTGATAAAAAACAATATAGTTTATCTCGTTAATTAGAAAAACCATTGCAGGATATCACTCTTTAACACTACATTTATAGAAACCAAATTTGTAAAAAGTATGAATAGATTTAATTACAATATAAAGAATAAATAGCTTAGTCTAAAATTTGAATAATGAATTACATAATTTAAAGTGTTCCAAATGTGGCAAATTATCAAAGTTGTCTTTAGTGCGACTTTTTGGAAGCTTTTCCAGTGGATTTCTGGTATATTTTTTCGGTTTAATTTCTCTAAAATCCGGCTGGAATGCATTGAAATCACAAGATTGATGGGTAAATCCTCCACAATAGAAGTTCCCTATGGGTTTTTAATGTTGTTGAATCCATATATACAGTTAAAAAATTATTTTAAATAATACAAATCAAGGTTTCACCTCAAAATTTTCCACTAGATTCCTGCACCAGAAACTTCAAAAAAATCGCATCATAGACAACTTCATTATCAAAATATACATTTCTTAATTATTATAAAAACAATATTTCCATATCATTATGGAAATAAATAACTAAATATGTTGCACATTACTCTTCCATATGGCATGTTGAATTGATGTAGAAGAGGTTAATACACAACCTTTAACATTAAATAATTACATATTAATATTCAACGAGAACAATAATACAATTTCTCTAATTAATTAACAATCGCAAAGAGAACATTACAATAATCAAATATATGACTTCGGTGTTTCTATGTTCCATAGCTATGTGATTGCTTTTAACAATTCATCATGTTCTTATACTTCATCTGAGAAGATGTATATAGGCATGCTTGAAACCCGTTCAAAACTCTATAATACATGCAATAAATAACTATAATAATTATATTTTCCATTTAGAGATATTTGTGTGTATAATATTTATTTTTTTTTTCCAAAAATTTCTATAGTTTATATATAATAAAATAAAAAAATGAAAATGAAAAATTAGTCATGGTGGCACAGTAAACACGTATGAAATTTATATAGTCATAATAGATAATTAGTGCAATTTTTAATTTAGTGAACATAAATTTACTACACAAAATTGTTGTATCAAGTAATATTGAGAACATTGTCAACATTTAAATTTGTGAAAATTGTGAGTTCTATGGAACGTAGCGTGTAATCGGTTTTTATAACTTTCTCTACCAAAATACATTTACCTAATACATTTACCTAGTAATTTCTCCATTTTTTATTGAAAATTATAATGACAAGTAAAACCTTGATAATATAAATTTACCTATTGCAAAGTTTAACGGTATCATTGCAAATCATTGTGTATTGTTGCATATAAGCATTTGTTATTATTCCACTATCCTTTGCACTATGGGGATTTATCTTCCACTGAAAATTATAGTGGTTTGTTCTTTAAACATGTTTATTTGTCTTTCTATTCAAAAAAGGTAGAAGAAAAAACCTTCAAACCCAACACAGTGGAAGTTTATAAAATCTTCAACTGATTAAGATATAACAAAAAACAACGCCTTCTACTGTGTAGAGCTACAAATCTCAATATCATCCTGCTGCTGCTGGGAATTATGAGATATCATGAGATCGATGCCTAAAAAAAAAAGTCTCCCCTTTTTGTTGGAGTCCATCTAACTATTTTTCGTTAAATTTCGTGAGGTGGATCCTCTATTAACACAACTAGAAGCAGCACCAGGAGCGCAAGAGAATGAAAAAGAACACTAGGTAGCAGGAGCCAACAACATGCAACTGAAAGCGAGGTAGCAGGGGCATGAGATATCTACCATCTATTGATTTTTGATAGCTTGGGAGGTACTCCAATCCTTGAAAATCGAGAGTTTAGAAGAAGAAGCTCCACGAGTGGCCTTGTGGGATTGAAACCCAAGCTTGGGTTTTTTCACCCATAGATGCTTGGGCCAAAACCATGATGAAACTTTGACATGTGATGGAAGGAGATGATAGAGGATGTTGAGATGAATCCAGCGCATCGAGAATCATCAAAATCCGAGTTGTCAATCTTGAGTTATGAATTTTTGAAGTTAATGTGTGGTTATGAGGCCTACTAGGACAAGTTGCCCAGCGTGTTAGAAGTGCCCTTAAGGGATAATGTCACACCCACATGGAGGCTATAAAAGGAGCGACGTTGGAGGTCATTCTACATATCGAATGGTGCAACACGTCTAAGAAAAGAGCTTTGTTTTAGCCGTATAAGAGAGGATCCCAACGAAGATGAAGGGAGGCATAGTTTATGCCTCCTTCTAGATTATTTGGAAGAAGAGTTACTACAGGAAAGAGGTCGAGGTCATGGTGGGAAATTCTGGGCAAAAATAGGAAGAAACCTCACAAGTGAACAGATCGAGTTTCCTTGTATAATTACAGATAGGAAGGGAGGCTTGTTTTAGAGGTCGAGTTGGGTATTGGGCCCTCAAAAACAATGTTGCATACTCCTGTAGTAGCAACGAAGGAAAGGGATCCTTGGTGAGGGTTTTTGAAGTGTTTTTGCAGGCAGGATGATGCCCTAGACAGGCCAGAGCAAGTGTAGTAGGCAGCCGCATTGCAGGAGGAAAAAACTGGGTGGCATGTGGAGAAACTTGTGCTTGGAATGATGTGTATTCCCTATGGTTGATGAGTTGCAGACCTTGAGGTAAGTTGTTGATCAAGCTGGGGTCTTAAGGAGGTGTTTGGAAGGGATGTAGGCCCTTGAAACAAAGGCAAGACTACTTAGATCAGCAACAAGGTGCTATTTGAGGGAGGCCATAGTCTTTAAGAGGACTATTGTAGTTGGAAGAAGGACTATGGCAAGGTTGTTTGGATGCCCTAACCAATGATCTAATGCTACAACAATATGCACAAGTTTCAGGTATGTATTTGATGTGTTGGGTCTAGCTTTGGACCAGTTTGGATAGGTTCCCAAGGATAGAACAATTGTGGACATCCTATGAGAAAGTTCATCAACAATAGTGCATGTGTCAAGAGGAGCAATAGGAGGTTGCAGAGCAGAGGTATATTAGTCCTCTTGAGTTGATGTGACTTGCAGATGGATGGTGTTCGTGGAGAGGCAAATTTGAGGAGTATGTGGGCAACCAAGAGGAGGAGTTTCCTAGAGTGTTGGATGCCCTAACTAGATTGCAAATGTTACAATAGGTATTGGACACTTGTGGTTTGTTGGAGGGTAGTGTGAGAGTGGACCAAGTGTGGACATTGGATTGGGAATTTATGGTCTGTTGGAGGACAGTGTGATAGTGCCAAAGTTGGAGCTTGGTGTATGCCATCTTCATGGACTTAGGTGGTTGCTAGAGTGGCAGAAGTTGAGCTCAAGGTTTGATAAGCCAAAGGAGCAGTTGAGCAACCCTAGAATTGTGTGTGGAGAAGGACTTCTACAACAGATGATGGGAAGTGCTCCTAGCCCATGTTCATTGTGGGAAATGGACTTCTTGTATTGATAGGTGGCAGCCCTCCATGTCATATTTTAGTCTTCATTAGAGCAACACAAGAAGACCATAGTGGGTTGAAGTCCATGAGTAGTTGAGAAGCAATGGTGGGAAGATTGAGAATTGTGAACAACTCAATAGGAGTATCGATGTGGTGTGCCCTTGATGGATTAAGGCACAACTAGTGAGCATATTGGAGAGCCTAGGTTTAGTTGCCAGATGGACTTGGATCGTTGATAGAGGTAGTGTTGCAGATCGAGAGCTGAAGGATCGGGCAGCTATAGAGTACGACAGAGAGGAGTTGAGAGAGTGCGCTACAATTATATGGTTAGAGTATCTTGTTGAGGGTAGATTGGTTGTTGATGGATTGACACGAAGCCCCAGTTTTGTATTCTTGTACTAGTGGATGTATGAGGGACATTATCCCTAGTACGGGATCCCTAGACTATTGTATTATTTAGTTTGATTAATATAACGAAGTTGGGTTGAAAATTGTAAAAAGTTGTCTATATTTTGTGCACTAATTGATTTACTATTGTTTATGTTCTGTTGTGCAAAGTAGTTTTGGTGTGATATTTGGTTTGGTAGCGTCAGTGATTTAAGATTCTATCCCAGACACCAATATCGTGGAAAAACAACAACATCCTCTTGAGCCAGGTAGAGGGCAATGTTGACAATGTCTTTAACCTCCCATCAAACTCCATTCAATTCGTTTGAGTAATCGAGGGCCATAGAAAATTCTTCTAGGAAGAATTGAGGATACAATTGTTGAAGCCCCTTCATTACAAAGGGAGTTGCAATGGCATAAGATAAGATGCAATTAATGTGGATTCCATGCTTGCAAAGCTCCCTAACCACCAACTTAACCATACCCTAGTTACCAGAAACGGGACGATGTCCGCCGTTTCTGGCAGAAACCTTCCGAGAAACCGCAACGATACCAGAAACGTCATCTGCAACGGCCGTTTTCATTTTCCCTAGCAAGAAACAGTTTCCCGCGAAACGAAACCGTTTCTTCTTGTTGTTTCCTAATAGACTTGCAGTTAAATTTATTTTTTCAGACTCGGGTAAATTTAATTTTTTCAAACCTTCCGTTAAATCGAGTTTAAATAGCAATTAATTGTTAGTTTTATGGAAGTTACACATGCAGAGGGTTAAGTCTAGTTTAATTCGCAGTTGACTGTTAGTTTGCTGCAGTGGATTGTTAGTTTTCTGGAAATTAAACATAAGCATTCCAGGGTATTGTGAGCCAGCAGCTGAAGAAAGAACTAGCAGAACACAGGGTATTGTGAGAGTGCTGCCAAATAAAAACACCAGTTGTCAAGGATTTAAGCAGAAGCGGAGAGCAAACCCATCACTACTCAGATGCAAGCAAGGCACAGATCAGAGCCAAGCAGCTTCACGCCCCATCAAGTTATCTTCAACAGCATTGTCAATTCTATTGTCAAAAGGTACTGCCTACAAACTTCAATCTCTGGTTTTTTTTAATGAATGCTTATTCTAGACCACATAATTCTCTCAAGATTTGGGTAGGTGAGGTTCGTTGGGATCAACTGTTCATATCGTAATGCGCTATACCTGTGTTACTATTCAGTCCTGTAATATCAATTAGGTGTCTTCTATCTCACCACTGTCCCACTGTCCCTAATGCATTGATATGGACATGCATTGAAATTAGATGGATCCTTTCTTGACTGAGTTTTCTTTCAATATGAATTGATCTACTGAGGTGTGTCAAGCAAGAATATTGACTATCAAAGAACCTGGATTGATATGGTAACGTGGAAGTTATATATGCATGTTTAATTTAATTTTAACCATGTGGTTGAAGCCTGTCCTTGAAGCAACGTAGAAGCATCATAGACACGGTTAATTTGGTGAACATCAAGCAGCGCGGAAGCTTCATTTCGTATTGCCAAAATGCGATAATTTAATTTGGTCAACATCAAGCAGCGCGGAAGCTTCATTTAGCATTGCCAAAATGCGATCATTTTTTTCCCAATTTACATGTTACTAGAACACTTATATTGTGCTAAAATTAAGTGTCTGATTGATAAACGTTAGTAGCAAAATAATTGTGTTATTTGTAAAGCTAAGAATTTGTAGGTGTAGTTCTATGAGAAGAGTGGAGCTCACGTAAAACTCTTAGAATTTGTAATGTCATTACAGTAATAGAGGTAGGAAATTGAAAAATTATTTGTAAACTTTTATTTTTATTAGTTGGATGGTGTGTTATGTATGTTTAAAGAATATTTTTATATTATTAAATATATATTATCTATAACTTTTAAATTTTTAATTATTGGAAGATTTAAAAGATTTAATTTTCAATGCATGTCTATATCAATGCATGTAAATTTTCTATGATAGTTTTTTTTTTTAAGATTGGGATTTGTGTGATGTTCCATATTTATTTTTACTTGTATATTAGACGTATTTTTGTTATTGTTGTTTGGATTTTGGAAGTGTCACTGAATATGTCTTTTCACAAATTTTGGGAAAAATATTACTATATTTACAGTAAATAAAATATAAAACAAAATAATGGATTGCATTGTGATCCGTTAATCGTAACACAGTGAAAATTAACCAAAATTATCAAACCTTACTATGGCAGCTGGCAGATTCATTCTTTGTAACTCAGTGAGAAGTTAATGAAAAACTATAGATTGCATCCATTAAGTCGAAGACCAAAATCGTGAAAGCTTACTCTAAGCAGCTCAATCAATCATAGTAAGTTAGTAAAGATCAATAGTCACAATTACCAAATAATTTGTTTATAAGATTGTGGGCTATTTTTGACCATTTTGCCCCAACGTTTTTTTGGCTATCCTTAAAATTCCACTAGGATAGAGATTTTTCCCAATTATGTTTTTATTTTAATGGTATTTTATAATTGAATAATTTTCACAAATGTTGTGAAGATTTAGGAATTTGTAAATAGATTTTTAATTTGAAACTTAAAATAAATATAATAAACTAAAGTGATGAAATTATTATTCGAATTTTACTTTGAAATTATATAATATCCATTATTTTAATATAATGCCCAACTCGTATTTGAGTAAAAAGGAAAAATCAATAGGAGAACTCCATGTTACCAATCAACATACCTAATTATTGCTAGTGCGTAGCCCCACACACACATATATTTCGAGAGAGAGAGTGAGTGTTATGGAACAAGTAGTTATAAGTTATTAAAATATCACTGAAGCCATGTATCATGGGATTTTGTAAAATGAATGAGATGAGGAGCTAGTCCCTTTCTCTGGAGCTAGTCTCTCCGATGCTCGAAGTAAGGTGATTTAGATGTTTGGAAATTTGAAAAAGATAAATAATTTTATTTTGTTTAAGTTTTCCAAAATTTTCTTTGATTTTCTCTTCAAATTTTTAGTTAATTATATTTTTCTAATTAGGTGTCAATTTTTCTATT
>APFE030828820.1:183325-214945 GCA_000404065.3 Pinus taeda | reverse complement strand
GTTAACCATCGTCCCCTTATCAATATTTTGGTTTCTAGCCCAAAAGGAGTTATGTTTTTAAAATCCTATGATACTACAAGAAAGACAAAAGATGGTTCATATCTAATAAGTCTCCTCAAAGAGACAATAGAGGAGGTTGGTAGAGAAAACGTGGTCCAAATTGTTACAGATAGTGCCTCAAACAATGTCCTTGCTGGTGGGTTGATTGAGGATGAATATCCAACAATTTTTTGGACTCCTTGCTCTGTGCACTGCTTGAATTTGCTCCTGAAAGATATTAATAATGTTGCATGGGTTGATAAAACTATAATTGAAGCAAAGATGATACAACACTTTATTATTAATCATGCAGCATCCATAACAATTTATAGGAAATATCCAAAACTTCAACTTCTTCGATGTGTCGAGACTAGATTTGCATCTGCTTTCATTATGCTTCAACGCCTTATTAAAATGCATCAATCTTTGAAAGAGATGGTGGTATCAATGGATTGGCAAAGGTGGAAGGGTTCTCACACTGGGGATGGCCTAAAAGTTGAGGACATTATTATTGGTCTTTCTTCAGAGAATTTTTGGAGGATATTGTCACCCTTATTACACCTATTGTTTCCACCATTCGCATATTTGGTAGTGATCAACCATGCTTAGGGGATGTCTTTGAGAGCATGGATCAAATGAGAGAGAAGATTCATGACATAATCGAAGATGAAAATTCTAGGATCGACAAAGACACCAGAAATGAAGTGTGGGAACTTAGTCTGACAAGGTGGAAAATGCTTCATAGCCCTCTTCATTCAATTGCATTTTTACTCAATCTTAAATGGTTTCATAAGAAACCATCGTCAGATGTAGAGGTTATGCAAAACTGGAACACTTTTATAAGTAAGTGTTATGATCGTTAGGATCGCACTGCTTTACGGTTTGAATTAGGAAAGTATTTGAGATCAGAAGACCTCTTTGCAAATAAAGATTGTGCATACAACAGACAACAACTTGGACCCATCGACTTCTGGATACAATATGGTACAGGGACCCCCTTGCTTCATTGTTTGGCTATCCATTTGCTTTCACGGGTATTCTTAGTAACAAATACCTTTAATGTATTGATTTATTGTTTAAACAATTAATTCTAAAGCTCATTTCGAATTATTTTTCTTATAAGATTTCAATTGACTATGGCTAACATAATTTTAATTTTATTTTACAGGTGACTAGTTCCTCTGCATGTGAAAGAAATTGGAGTGAATATACTTTCATCCATTCAATGAAGAGGAATCGCCTAGGCACAAAAATGGCACAAGATTTAGTGTTTGTACACTCAAATATACGTTTGTTATCTCGACAAGAACTATAATACAAAATTAGACCCACGAGAATGTGGGATTATGGTGGTTCACAAGATGACGAAAATGATGAGCTTCCACTTGAGGTGTTACAAGACAATGCTGATGACATGCTTGATGATACCATGAAGTCTATTGACCAAAATAATTCTTTTGGAATTGGCTCAAGCTCAACAACTATTCCAGAAAATGAGCTTCAAAATCTAGATTATTAGGTTTACTTGCATTTTGATATGAATTGTTGGAAGTGACTTTAGAGATACATATATATTCAAAAGAACAAATTTAATTATTTATATTTCAAATCTCTTATTCTTATCAATGTTTGCTATTTTCTTGGAATTAATGATGGCTAAATTTTTGGATCTACAAAATTATCACTTCTTTCTTAAAACTAAATTAGTATTTACAATTATTTTTTTACAATTTCATGAGCAGAAACATTGCAGGTTTATGATTAATGCTTTGTTTATATTGTTCACCTTTAATATGGTGTTTTTCTCTCTCCTCGTTTCTTATATGTGAAACCTCCAAACATCGTTTCTCATACCGTTCTCGTTTCCCGTTCCGTTTCCCGTTTCTCGTTTCTGCTAAAATAGAACCATACCCATTCTGTGAATTTACTCCCACCACTTTGGCACCATTTTGTGAATTTACTCCCGCATAAATTACAGAGAATCTGCAACTATCCCCCTGCCATAAAAAGGAATTGAACCAAATATAAGAGAAACAAAAACTATGTTTTTTGTGTTTTTGAAGAAGAGGAAGGTGTGACTATTTTCAAGATTTCATTTTCCCCCGCTCAATTTAAAAACATGGAGCATGATATCATGTATGGTGCATGCCATCACTTCAGCCGAGAGTATGACATGCATGGATACCAAACGAAGGTCAAGAAAAGGTGTAAGGTGATGTTTCCAGAAACAGGTTGGGTCGTTGGAGGCTGGATGAGTCCACAGATTGAGGTGAATCTTAAGGTCTATTAATGGATCTATAGCCTTGGAAAAGGTGTAAGGTGACGTTTCCAGAAACAAGTTGGATCGTTGGAGGCTGGATGAGTCCACAGATTGAGGTGAATCTTAAGGTCTATTAATGGATCTATAGCCTTGTAAATATTGGTTGCCTCTCACATATCTATTGTCAATCTTCTGCTGGAAGACATGCCCCCACAAGGATTTTGAGGAGTTCCAATTCATGTTATCAACACAGATCTCACCTCATCTTCCAGCACAGGCCAATAGCTCAAACTCACTCTTTGGGACACCAACAAGTTCATAAAGAGTTAGGAGAGTCTTGGAAGATCATTGCCAACCTCCTCCTAGGGTTTCACAGTTTAGCGCTCTCATACCCATTCTCTCATTGAAGACATGGTTGGACAATATATTTACTACTTCTCTGTTGTCAATGGTTCGGCAAGGGCATTCCTTGTTCCTCCTCTACTCCCACCTACACCTTCAGTCTTTGATAAATTGATATTGATGTAGGGGCTTCCTTCTCCCCCACCTATTCTAAAACTATTTTTAATGTTGTATAGCCTTTTATCATGTTATATCCAAGGGTTACGATCTTTGTTATTTTTCTCATAAAATGATTTAGCTTCCTTAGCTTCCCTCAATTTATGTTTTACCTTTAAGATTTTAGGAAATTCTTTGGCACTCCTTTAGTATGTCATGGCTAGATTGTATTTTTTATTCCCATCGGCCTGTTTTTCAACCATTCATGCACAATAACAAAATTATATTTATCTATATAATCATTAGCACTAACTTTAGATACATATAGGTTCATGAGGCTCTATACAATCAAACTCAAAGGGTTATCCGCCTCACCAGGTTCTATGTGATCAATTTCAAAGGATGATTGTGACAACACTGATATCCTTATTCAGTGTTAATTTAGATTACATAAATTAAATAAGTTAAATTTCGGTTGAGTGAAAGGACAGTTGATTCCAAGGCTAAGTTGGACACGCTGTCTAGGACAGATGACAAACAAGGGGTAAAAGGCCAAATGGCATGGCCATCATTGGCTTGCAAGATTTACTAATAATGACCAGGCCAACTACCACAAAAACCTGTGGGCAAAATGACAGTTGAGATAAATTTTAGCGAGTTTTATTACAATGGTATGAATACATCATGATTAAATTCATAATTGAGGTTACTTATGTGAATATTGCAAACATAGAAAAAATCATAATTATAATTACGTGTGTGAGTAGCATTAATATGTGACACATACACCTATGAAATATTAAAAATGTGTTTACACATATATGTGAAGCATCAATGTTATTAATGTGTAAATCAAATAAAAATCATATATGTCATGATTGGAGACAAGACTCTAACTATATGGAGCCTAACTAATTGGAAACTGAAGACAAGCAGTAGAAGGAATGGAAACAATGAAGGTGAGAGAGGGGAAATGGAGGGCACTCAAGTAGCAACGCCAAGAGTGGATAAGAGTGAAAGGAACTTGGTAATGTGCACCATACAATAATGAGGATAAGGCAGCCTTGCTAAGGACATAGGCCAACGATCTTCTCCTGGTGAGTTCTTGCAAACAAACTTAGCTCTGTGTACAATGTTTTGCGTTATCTTTCATGGATTATATATTAAGTGGCAGTATAATTGTGGCTTCCTTGCTCTAATTGAATAAGCTCACTATATAAATAAGATTAGCATGAAAATTTGAAGCTTGAATTAAGAAAGGATGGAGGTGTCTTCCTTTCGAAACCTTGGACTAGCCTGTAAATGAATGCTCTTTAAGCCAGTAGGGTGGGGGTGTGCTAGACCTCTGAATTCCCTGCTATTTACTGGTTTTGTTGTCACTAGGACTATTAAGCTCGGTGGAGACATCTGCTTGAAGGCACTACTGGAAATCTATTTGTGGTTGGGAGGAAAACTAGAGGCTTTTCCCTAGTACCAATACTTGAAATGTATGGTAAATTTTTTACAGATATGCTAGTGCGTAAATTAATGAGGACTGATACATTCAATATATCTTAATGTGCAGTACTAAGCATGTGAAAACTTGACTGCAGAAATAACCATAATACTCTAGTTATTATACTTGAATATTATTTGCGAGTAACTAACTTGGATACAATGAACAAATATTGAATCATGAATTATGAGATCTGGGGTTTGAGCATGTTCCTTGTAACAAATATGACCAAGGTCACTCTATGATGCCCAGTAAATACACCCAAAAAAGAGGGTGGGCCTTGGAGTGTTGTACCATTACATTCTTTTGTTGAGGATTTTCTTCGGGGTTCTGAGTTCTTTTCTCTATGCCTCTCTTTAAGAGGAATCCATTTCCTCTTGTTGAACCTCTGGAAGACAATAAGGCCAATGCGCAGGTGTTTCAAATTTGATTTACAAAAGAACTATTCAGGTATTATCAAGAATGTTTGGAACAAGTAAATATTTACCGCCAGGGGATACAAATATGTAAAGTGTCATGAAAGACAAATCTAACCTACTAAGAGGCTCCTGTCTCTAAGTGTCATGCAATAGAGAAGGATCAACACTTTTCGAAGGAGTTAATTGTACCAATGTTGCATGTGGTACAGTTCAATGAGTTTCTTGAACATCTTCCAATACCTAATAGCAACTTCATGAATTATAAATTGAATTCCAAAAATATTCATTCTGATAGTTGTTGAATACTACTAGGCATGTTGGATGTAGTTATTAATTTGTATAATAATTCGCTATTGATTTGCCTTGTTTTATATACATTTATGTTTAAGAATACATTGAGATAAGAAGGGGATGCAAATGAACATGTTTATGTTAGGTATGTAGCTACATTCATATGCTCCCTGTTGACCACTCTGTGTCAACAACCCCATAGAAGTACACCCCTTTTTTTGTAAAAGGAATATCGCCTAATCGATGTGTTTCTGTTGTCCAGTTATCACCATTAGCCTGATCATTATGTTATAATGTAAACCCATTCTACGTGTATATGATGTAAACAGTCTCAGCAGAACAGTGTCATGTATGTAACAACCTATGTAAACCTACCTTTCTAGTGATGATCTCCATTCTAGGAGATTTTTCATCTCACTGATCATTCTCAGATGGTTGGCAGAGTTTTCCCCTCTAGTCTTACCCTAAAACTGGAATGGATTTTGTCGCTAGGATCTTAGGTGAGTCCTAGTGTTCTAGATCAAGTCTATATAAAAGTGATTAGGGAATAATCCTAACTATCTGGTTAGGTTATTTTATTACAAATTGTTTGGTTTACTAAATTATATTTGTGTCGCATAAATGGGTAGTCTGTGAGGGTCTCTTAAAAATGGGTTTCCCCCCTTATGATGTCAAAAATATGAAAATCATGATGTGGAGTGTTTTGAGGGTTGGAAAAATCCTAATCCATAAATTAAATTTTTCTAGCAAAAAATTAATTAAAATCCTAAGCCATAAATTTAATTAAACCTAGGTCCTATGTAAATTTAAATTCTTCAAAGGCAAAGATAAATTAATTATTTTGCTAAATTTTAAACCTTTGATCCCTAGGGGTTAAGTCAAAGTCAAATTTTTGGAGAAATTAACTCAAATAAAATATTTTGAGTTAATTAAAATGCATTTAATTAAAAATTTCGAATTTCCCCAAATATTTAAATATTTCGACGGATGAGATTAAAATAAATTTTAATTTTCATCAATGGTTGAGATTGCTTTGATGAGGATCACTCAAACTAGCCGTTGGAGGATTTATCTTTAAATAGGAGGTAATTTGTCAATCGATTCGTCCAATCTCTTAGTTGTGTGCTAAGAAAAAAGCTTTTGTGTAATTTTTTTTTTGGATAATAAAGAAAGAGTTTGGGGTTAAATTCTGTTGGTGTTACTCTTCATGGGAATATTGTAAGATGTGTTGTTTTTATGCATAATTTTTTCTAAAGCCATTGATGATAGCTTCTGAAGAGTGATTTGAGTACATGTATCTTGCTTAGTCGTTGGGGTTAAAATAATAATTTAAATTTTGAACGTAATAGTAGGTATCTCTATTTATCTGAATTTTATTATTATTTTCTCGCTCTATTTTAATGGCTGGATTGAGTTTTGCAGAGAAATCTTGATTTTAGATCCTCGGGCATTAGGGGAAGTTTTCAGTTGGACTAGCCAACCTTCGATCTGTGTTTTCTGAAGAGCCTAGCTAATTAGCTCTATGCTTATCGTAATATTTTATTGGTGATACATGAAGGGTTTTGACTTAGCACCTCCTTTAAAATTTTAAAAATTAATTTTTTTTGTGGAAAATTGATAGATCTGGCTGTTGAGAGCCTTAGATTATCAGATCTAGGAGTGGAGTTGGACTCATACTCCTCAGATCTGATAGATCTACCATTTTTGTGCATAGATCTATAATTGTTTTGGTATTTTGACTTGGGTTTCTGGGGTTTTATTTATTTTTGTATATCTGGGTTCTCGGTTGTTTTTTGTTTTCATTTTTGCAGGTAAAGGGTAAAGATGTGAAGGGGAGTTTTTTATTATTATTTGAAGCCAAATCTAGGCCCTGGAGGGTAAGATCTGGCCTCAATACCATTTTACAGGGGAATTATTCTAAATTATTTTCAGTTTGAGGATCTAAGAGTTTAGATCTGGGGTTTTTCTACAAGAGTTTCAACGACAAATTTTAAGCACAAGAATATATCATTTTAATCAGAATTTTTTGGGAAATTTTCTTAGGTTTTTTTGCTACCATTTGTCTCATACCTGCTGCCATATTGAACCTCTCTCTTCTGCTGCTGCGTTTTCTCCTTTCTGGAATATGTTTTATTCTCTCTGCCTGCATTTTTTGGGTTTATAAATTTCATCCTTGTTTGTGTTTTTTTGTTCCCTACAAAAAACGTGCCATGTAGTGTCTTCCTCATCTTGCAAATCGATTTGCATTGCTTTCATATCCTTAGCTAGCCATTCCTCCTTGCATTTCTCTTTCTGTCTGCTACCCTCTGTCTCGTTTTCCTCTAACCTAACGACTTACCCTTGTTATCCAAAGAGTTGTATCCATCAAAGTCGCAGTTCCCTCCTCCATTCTTCATCGGACTGCTTTTCTCCTTCATAGTACCATCTTCCCTCTCCTGTCTTGCAGCCATCGTCCAAACCCAAAGAGTTCCATCCCTGCCCCGCGACTTTTCTCCCTTGCTCGCAACTCCTTTGCTACTTGGCGTGCAACACATTTCATTCTCCTTTCTATGCTGCCATCATCGTTCTCCTGTCGAATTCCATTGTCGTCGCCATACCTGCAAGCAAACTCAAACAACGATTTCCCTTTGTTTTATTTATTTTTGTTTTGCTTTGATCCTTTTTTTTAGGTTAGGGTTTTTTTGTTTTGTTTAGATAGTTCGATTTCTTTTTTTATGAATTTCTCATTTGTTTTGATTTTTATTTAAAAGCCTAAAACATAAAGAAAAAAATTTATTCCTTTCAATTTTTGACTTTGATGTTTTTTTTGGTGTTTTTTCAAATTTTATTTTAATTTGTTTTGATTTTTTTTTTCCTTGAAAAGAAAAACCAAAACCCTAAAAAAAAATCATTTTTATTTTATGTGACTTTGAGACTTCGAAAAAATTAAATCTAAAATATGTTTTTTCACATTAAAAGATTTTATTTTTTATTTTTTATGTGGCCTTTGGCCCATTAAATTTTTTTTGAAGTTATTAAATCCTTTTGATTTGTTTTGGTCATATTAAAAAAATTTAATTGCCATTTACCACATTAAACTTGCTTCATACTACTTAGCACATCGAAGAATTTTTCCTAAGGAATAATTAAACTGTTAATCTAAAGTTCCTTCTTGGTGTCTTTTTTGTGTTAAGGGTAAAAAATCTAAAAGAAAACTTTTGTGGTATGAAACATTTTAAATTCTCCATAGTCAAGCACACCTAAATTCTTAATTTCGTATCTAAAGATTGACTATAGGAAAGCAACATTTTTCCTAGATTTGGGTCACTAAGGACAGATCATTTTAGTTGTAGAATTGTGAATTGTTTAGCATTTAAATTTCATGGTTCTTTAAAGTATTTAGATCTCTAGAAATTTAATTGCTAGAATATTTTGCATCTATTGAGATTGATCATCATATTAATTGCTTGAATTATTTGATGTTCATTGCATGTTAAATATTTTGCAAATATTTCGAGTGATGATTAAAGTACTATGTCGTGGAATTGTAATGAATTGCATCTCTTTGTTTCCTAAGCTGAGTAATTTTTGAGCATCTATTGGCATTGATATTAAATTGTAAAGAAGTTTTTGTTCTCTTTGAGCTATGATTGAATCAAAAAGGTTTGAAGAAATCTTGTGGTTTAATTGTGATATTTAAAGGGGTTATCTTTAAGTCTTCGTCTAGTAAAGTGAACTTTTCATTTTGGTGATTAAGGGATTTTGCATAACAAACGTTTCTGATCCTCAAGCCTAACTTCATCTCATCATCTCGTGCATTTTCATTTTAAGTTGGTTCTACATAACTAAAATTTACTTCCAAGCATAAGCTTGGTTGATAGAGAGATAGGTATCCATCCATATTTGCTTGAGAAGCCTGCTTTTAATAGTACTTAAAATGACGACTTTGCAGTAGTCAAAGCCACAACTTTCTGTAGTGTCAGAGGCAGTGGGTATGTTATACTTTCAGGAGAGGTATCGTTAATCACACCTTAGTGTGCTTCATCTTATTTTCTCTCTACCAATTACTACAAAATGAGGCTCAACATAGAAAGGATCGAATGATTCAAATTCAGATAGGGATTTAAACTAAAATTAACCAAGATTCTTGCATCTCACATTAGTTTTAGGATCTGCATTTCAAGCATTCATCTAAGTAGCAGTTGCTAATAGATTACTTGGTCTTAATTTTCCTAGCAAGATTGTTGATTCCATAAGGCACTGGTATCAATCGTTTAAATCTAATAAAATCCTATATGTCTTGCTAAATCTTAATCAAGTATTTGTTCGCTTCAATATGTCTCCCGAACTGGTTGGTTCTCAACTAGTTCTCCTTCATTCCATTTTCCATAAGGTCTACCCCCCTTAGCTTGTTGTAGAGAGACAACTTAAACAAAGAGATTGGGGATAAGGGTGACAGTCCCTGATCCGAGTCATTGTCGTGGTGCCTAAACATTCTGTGCGACAACACTACCAATAGAGTTGAGCCTTCACATATTTTCATGCTTCTACGAGTATACAAAAATTGGAGTTGCCTCGATAAATTCTTATTATGCTTACATTGTGATTGTTTCCACACGGATGACTACTTAAGTTTGAATTTTTTACTGAATCCTACTTTGGGAAAGGTCTAAATAGCTAAAACAAATATTTCCATAAACAAATATAATTCTTTTGATTGTAACTAATCTTGTAGTTAGACTTTGTTCTTCAAATAGAGTATGATCATACACATCACATATCCAGTTTTAGTAGTATAAAGGACAATGAATTGCAAATAGTTTGCCACTAAACTCAGAGATATGCCAAGCCACTTCTCTATAATTTATTCAAATGTACATAGTCCTTATTTTTATAAAAGCATTGGATGTACATTCAACATATGAAGTGTCCATCTTGTAGTTATTTGTAGATCGGGATGTTACTATCGTTGTTGACCCGTAGATAAACTAAGTCACATAGCTTAAGGAGGAGTTACATGAAAAAAAGGGTCATTGTGTTAAAATATTAATACAGTTGTGCATATTTTCAAGTGAAACCTCAATAAAACTCTATGGGATCTTAAATTACAAAAGTGTTTGTCTGTTTTACCTAGAAAATGCAAAATAGTAATTTTTGTTAGTCAAGCTTGTCATAGACTCATTTTGTATTTGTGTTGAAAATTTCCAAGCAAATATGGATACTAGTGGTTGTCGGCTATCTTGCACCTCTAATAAGTTGAAGGTGGATCCATGTTATGCTACATGTAAACCATCAGACAGTTTAGCCCTTACAAACAGTTGAATTGTTTAATCACTGCATCTTGGGAGCTAGGTATAACTTATAATTAGCGGGGTAGGTTACAAGTGGTATCAGAGCTCTCAGGTTCAATATTGTGGACCTAATGGACTCTGTCACAAAAGGAATAAAGATTAAATATGCAACACAACACTAAACTAATCAAACTCAAGCGCTCAAAGGAATTGATGGTTCTGAATGACATATCTTTGCTCTTTTGTATTTTGGTACAATAGGATGTACAATTTTGTATCATTCATCATTCATCACTCATCCTATCATTCAAGGCTTTTGTGTAGTGTTAAGGTTGATCCTTGACCTAGATGTTGTGGTGAGGTGACACTAGCGTCACACTTTGTTGGTTATATTTTTGAACTTAAACATTGGTGATTGGTAACATGTTCTAATACCTTTTTATGAAATATTCTTGGAGGAAAGGTGCAACTTCCAAGGTAATAAGAAATATATCTTCTAAAAGTACATTGACTATATGATAAATCCTTCTTGAATATAAGGTTTCCAAGTCAAAGAGCATACAGGTAAAAGAACTAGACTACATGTTGCCTTTTAATCCATCTATGACTGTCACTAGCACTATAAAGAATCTCCTTTGTTACACAAGGTCATAAACTTAGTCTCGATTTCCTAATATAAATTGATTTAAGCGTTATGTTTATTCGAAGTGAAAATTTATGTTGTAATTCAAAAGTGGTAATGTGGGTTTGTGTTTATGGTAATGGCTTGATATTTTTGCCTGAATTGGTCATTAGCAATAAGCCTACACATAACATTTGATAGTCTCATACATACAACATTTATTTTTCTTTTTTTTACAAACATCATTTTCTTTGACTAGTCATCTTCGCTGGGAGAATATATCCATCATTCATTCTTCTACTGTTGTTTCCTTATGTATTGTTGGAAACTCATCCACATCGTTTGGGTACCTTATAGAGACAATGTGTGCAAACAAACCTTAAGTCAACATCATTATATTAATTGGCAATAGGCTATAGCGATTTGATACAATTTTGTTTGAAAATTTATGTTGTGGTTACATGCACAACAAACTATAGTGCTTGTGGTTTGAATTTATATCATTGTTTTATTGGTTAGAGTTAAGACCCCCACAGAAGACAATCGATATTTCGAAAATAACACTCTTGGTTGAATATACAACACTTGTTTCATTGGTTGGGATATAACCCTACACAATGATACATTTATTTCTTATTTTACAGGGTTGAGTCCTCTTTATAAAATCTTGTTGCCAAGTTTCTATTAATATTAATTGGTGTTATTGTCTTAGCATCACCAACAAGCAAGCACTTAGACCAAGATTTAAATTTGTGCAAGGTAGTTCCTTATCTATAAGATTTGCAAAATGTATTTTTAGTCTTGTGGTGATTATAGAGGATAGAATATTTTATTTTGCAAATAATATTATTCTTGATTAGATGGATAGGCCATAGGCCTATGGATCATCTGGTATAAGTGTTGAAGAAAGTGTAACTAGGTTCGGTCTTCATAATGACACATTCCCATGTAAATGATGTAAACTATATCTAGCAAAATAATTTGTGAATTTGAGTCATGGGTTTCGTGCTCAAAAATGTATTTGTTTTAGTAGCTCTCATTATGAACTCTAGGCCAGGTGATAGGTTTGTGCCATTGATGTAAATGGTTACACTTAAAGGTGTACAATGTATGACTCCAAGATCAAGAGAAGAATCATGGTGCAAGACTCCTTCAAGGTCAAGAACAGAAGGCTAGTAATTGACCCCTCCACACACATATAGAAGAAGCAATGTATTTTCGACATAAATATATATTTATATTTGAGTGTTCATGTCGGCTTCATATTATATTCAAGTCGGCTTAGAGGCATGTTATGTTGGCCTAATGGACAACCCTCAAACATTATAAATAAAGGCCTCTCCTCATCTATTCGAACACACAATCACAAGATCTATTCTGTCTCCATTCTATGCGAAGAATATTGTCTTTGAGTGCAAGGAAAAGGAGGAGAACAAGGAGCCGCAAAAGTTTGTTCTAACAGCAGTAAGTTTTACCACATGTGAGAGGTTAGGGAATCATTCCATATGCCATCTTTATCAAGGAAAATGCTCGGCCTTGGTTCCATTTAAAAGGCATATCCATGTGAAGAAGGGTGACTATTGAAGCAAGGGTTTAGGAGGGCTAGAAGAGCCCTAAACCCCTCTCACGTGTGAAGGAGAAGATTTGTATTAGGGCTGCGTTATAGTCCTAGAGTATTTCAATGATAAGGGTTGGTTCTAGGCCTAAAGTGCTCGATCATTGGGCTAGAAGAAAGCTCCAAGCATAGCGAGGAAGAAGAAGACCTTAAAGAGCAAACAACTCATTCATACGTTGAAGGAAAGTGTTATCTTCAGGTCTAAAACTAGGGTTTCTGTGCAGTCCATTCAAGGAAGAAAATCACATTGTCTCAAGGCAAGCGTTGAGGAAATCCACTATGCTAGTGGGCCATCTTGGGAAAGAGAAGATTGGAGGAAGAAGAGAAAGGAAGGAGGAAGCCAGTTCATCCATTCATGGTAGCAGATCTAATCCATGGGACAGAAGAATGGTAATAGCAGAATGATCTAGCCTTGATCTTGGAGTCACATTGGTCAGAAGGGTCTTATAGTGGTCTTGGAAATTTTGTCAAGTGAAGATACCATAAGAAAAATTATTGTGGGTTTTTCGTCTTAGGTTTGGAGAGGTTTTTGCCCTGGTTGTTTCCTATATCTTGTGTTACTGTTATTTTGTTTATCATGCATGGTTGTTGGCTGATGAATTTAATAATCACTAACATATAAAAGATCTTGTTTGAATAAATATAAAGGATAAATTTACTTCACAGGAAATTATCAAGATGGAGAAATCATTAATATCTCAAACCCTCATATTTCTCAACATGGTATCAGAGCATTGGTAGCAAATCAAGGAAGGGTTGATATAGAACATTAAGGAAGAGGCAAGAATGTTGAAGTTGAAGGCAAAACAAGATTCAAAATTTAGATCCACCAAAGTGAAGGATCTATGAGAGGAAGTTATCAAGAATCCTCTTACTTCAGTTGAAAATCAGATCCTCAAGGATAAGGCAAATAGATTTCAGGTTCCCTAGCATTCAAGGGTAGTCAAGCTTCCTCAAGCTTCTTCAAGGTAGCCATCTAAAGTCAAGCTTCAAGGATCATTACATCAAGTAAGTATTTTATTAATTTGAGCAAACCTAATCTTGGAAAGGATGTCTTCTTGCAAGGAAAGCAATAAGTTAGTTGGAGTTTCCAACTTCCTTGCTTGGAAGAAGAGGATTGATCTCACTTTGAAAGAACAAGAAGTTATTGATTATGTACAAAAGAAAATGGTTGCTCCTTCTGATAGTCAAGAACTAGCTAAGCATAACAAGAAAGAAGTGACAGCACAAAATATTCTCATAGAATCTATCAAGGACTCTCTGATTCCTTATGTAGCCAAGCTTGAAACAATCAAAGAAATCTATGACAAATTGATAGATTTATTCTCCGTCAGCGCCTCAGGAGAAGGGATCTCTCTAAGGAATGATTTATACAAAATGAAGATCAATAAGGAAGGTATAGCTTCATATTTCATGAGGGTATCTGAAATAAAATATCAGTTTCAAGAACGAGGAGAAATCATGTATGATCAAGAGATAACTACGATAGTTCTGAATGCACAACCTGAGGAATGGGGAAACTTTACAACAAGCATATGGGCCAAGAAGGAGGCATCCTCACTCAATAATCTATGGGCAATATGAAAAGTGGAAGAAGCCCAATTAAAGGCCAAGGAAGATATTGTAGTTGGATCCAAAGAGAAAGCATTTGCTGCTAGGTTTAAGAGAAAAGGGAAGTTCAGAAAGTTTGAGAGATCTAGTCACCATCAACATCCCAAGAAAAACATGTCAAAGATTCAATGCTTTGAATGTCACGAATATGGACACTACTGAAGAGATTGTCCCAAGCAAAAGAAGAATGGCAAGAGGAAACATGAAGCAACTCATGTCGCTCAGGAAACAAAAGACAATTAAAGAAGTCGAAGAAGGAGGAGTCTGAGGATCTTTACTATGATTAAAATATCACCCCTTGTTTTCTTTCATGGGTATTAATTAGCATGGCATGTTGTGATTCATGAACATTCTTATGTGTTGTTTAAGTAACTCTTTTGAAGAATGAACTAACTATGGATTCAGTAGTTACAACCACGGATGAACAATTGATGAACATTTGATGAATGAGGATATGTTGAATCCTCTGGAAATACTGTTAATGGTTATGATTAAAGTATATTGTATTTCTTTATGTAAGGATTCTAGGTAGAAATGAAATTTCTATGTGTAGGAAATTCTAAGATGAGAACATCTTGGTTCTCCGAGTCTTTGAAGAATTTCTACAGGCAAATATGCTCTGTAAAGAATCCAGGTCAATGGTACTTATCTACATTGCAGGTCAAATATCCCTCAAGAAGTCCGCTGCAAGAATCATGATATGATTCAAGACAAATGAGGTATGTATATTTTGTTTAATATTATAATATCATGTCACATGGTTGCAAGTAGCATGGATCAAGCATGATCAAGAGAAAAAGGATCTCCTCCTCTAAAAGGTTTAAAGATTAAATTAACATTTGTCCTCATGTGGAGTATGAGGTAGTTGACTACAATTAAGGATAAATTTACTTCACAAGCAGTTATCAAGATAGAGAAATCATCAATATCTCAAGCCCTTAGATTTCTCAACAATAAGAACTCCAATTTGAAAAATAAAAATAAAAAATACTTGGAGAAACCTGTAATGAATACCAAAACAATGGACAAGCATCGCTATCAATCCTACAGAGAATTAGAATACCAACAATAGCAGGGAGTCCTCATGAGGAACATGATAAGGAAAATCCAAATGCTAGGTTTACTCAGCTGGACCAAAGCATTGTTGCATTAACAGAGATGGTAACACAATCGTTGGTAATGATGGATAAGGAAGCATCCTCAATAGAGACTGGTCATTGAGAATGTAGGGATGGTCTAAATGATTCCAAGAAGCTTACATACTCGGGGAATGAAAACACTTTTTTTTCGTCTTTCACTATTCATTTCAAAATTGATAAGAATGAAATACCAATGTTTAATAGTCAAGATTGGAATTCCAAATAGGTGGTTGATGGAAGCTTATTTTTGGCCTTTATAAAATACAACGAACAAAATGGATTTCTTTCGCCTCCTTGAAGGTGTTCAAACGATCCTAAGTTGTATATATCATTCAAAGTAAACTACTAAGCAATGGCCCATATATCTAAAACATGAAGAAAAATGGTGTGCTAAATCTGGGTTCAAACTAATATTCAATGAGTTATTGACTTGCTTCATATTTTTGGAGTGAAAACCCTTTTAGAGGATTTAAACTAAATCACTTCTTGTATAACTTCCTTTTTGCAAAGATGATTAAATAATTCGTAGTCACAAAGGTGTGCCAAATTGTATCCCAGAGCATGGTACATGTACCAAATCTTGTAGGTGTTTTTGTTGAAGAAATTGTAACTAGGTTCAATCTTCATAATGACATGATCTTTGTAAATATTGTAATAAAAAGAATAAATTATTTTTTTGTATACCTTGCAAAATGGGTTTCATGAGCAAAAAGTATCATTAGGTCAAAGACTTCTTCTTGATGTCTTTAGGATTTGATTTATTTGTCAAAGGGTCATGTCATGTAATGAAAGCTCTTCATGAGCCTATGTAAATATAAACAAGTCCTCAAAGTTGTGTAACAGCGCTCCAAGACCAAGATAAATACCTCAAAAAAAATCATGCCGAAGTCTACAAGCAAAACATCAAAGGAATCTAAATGTCAGCGCCAAAAATGAATTAAATATATAAATGGATGTCATGTCGGCTTGGCAAAAGGACATGTTGGTCCATGGGATCATGTTGGCTCAAATACATGGACGTGACCACTATAAATACCCATCTAGGGTCAGCGAAAATTATGAAGAAATTTTTTTGGGATGCCTCTGAAATTCTGCGTGCAGAAGCAGAGCCACAGTTAGGGTTTGACTGCACCTCGTTTGGGTTTTAAGTGCAGTCATGATCTCAACTACATGGAGCAAGAATGACCTCATATAATGGATGCTGCAGTGATTTGAGGTCTGGACATTCTCGGCATATCTATGAATGGAAATCTCGGCATTACAATGATAGACTAATCTCGCTAACAAGGAGCAGTCTTGGCATCAAGATCTCAGTGGTACTCTTGTAGCAAACTAGACACATTGGACAGCAGTAATAGATCTACTCTCTCAGCGCAATGAATATTATGTCAAACGTTGTCTCAATCCCTTATATATATATATATTACAATCTTGCCATAACTTTGAAGTGATGAAATAAGGTTTTGGTGATAATGAAGAGATCCTCGACATACATAAGGAAGGAGACTTATAGTCTCATTAAGTCATCACAACATTCAGATCTAGTATGATGCAGTCTTGACATGCTACGAGGAGCAGTGACAAGGATCACAGTCTTGATCTTGACTTAATTGTAATCATATTAATTATAGATCATGATATTGTTATCTCGGGGTGCGACAATGATCTCTGTGCAGCGAGAGATGCATTAGCAAATGATCTCAGTGATATTGTTTTGAAGGTCTCTATGCTACAGCAATGGTGACCTCAACGCGAATATAGAAACTATGGTCTCAGTGAAGAAGCAATGAGGATGATATTAGATAAGGTGCAACAATAGTGCAACTATGATGACATCAGTGCAAGCAGTAGTGATGATGATGATCTCAGCGATGACAAGGAAGAGGATTGATGTATTGGTCTTGGAGAGGCAGATTGTGTCAAGGGTCATGGTCTTGGTATTCATCAACGGAATCTCTATAAGAAGAATTTATGCGTGGGTTTTCTTCTCCAAGAGAGAGAGGTTTTTGCCCTGGAAGAAAGCCAAACATTTGTGTTCTTGTCTCTTTTTTTTTTTGTAGCAGTTTGATTAAGCAAACACATACACTAATAATGAATGGAACGTCAAGCTAAGATAAATCGTTTAGATACTTCACAAATTGTTATCATGTAACGAAGAATCAACTTAATTATGCATGCCCTAGATTCTTCAACATGGTATCATAGGGAGTGGTTCAACAGTGAAGGAAAGGGGTGGAAAAGAGACATTCAAAGGTCAAGCTGAAGGATATAC
The DNA here is from genome assembly GCA_000404065.3 of Pinus taeda. Taxonomy (NCBI): domain Eukaryota; kingdom Viridiplantae; phylum Streptophyta; class Pinopsida; order Pinales; family Pinaceae; genus Pinus; species Pinus taeda. The sequence continues at coordinate 197,414 of APFE030828820.1, read as the reverse complement.
AATCAAAGAACAAGACCTAGATTCAAGTAACAATCTACATCATCAAGTCTACAACAAAGGGTTTGAAGAACAACGGTCAAGGGATAAAGCATTCATAGCAATGACTTTGGTGACTCCCACAATTTTGATCTATACCATAGTGATCTCTATCATGTTACAATGGCATGATGTCAACTTCTTGACAACTTAGATTGTCAAAAGCTTGATGCTCAAGGGCATACATAATCAGATCATCTACAACACAGTATTGGGTCTCACTACACTTCAACCATAAGTTGTATGGACAGAGTGAAGGTGTTCGTTGACACAACCATAATAATTCTATTTGACATCATGGCAAGCAACCTCAAGTCGATGCTGCAAAGATCAGATATTCAAGTCAATTATTTTGAAGGCTTGAAGATAAGATTCAGCAAGAATCCTCTCCGGAGGAAGCAACAATGCATCTACCTCAACAACTGCCAACATGATCAAGGTGAAGATATCATCTTCACGTATCAAAAGTATCCTTTTATTCTATAATCAAGTTTAGTTTATTGACTTCATCATTGCAAGAAGATCTATGAGTTAGATAAGTCATCGAAAGTTCTTGCAGTAGGATTGACAGAATTCTTATGAAGAAGTGAAGTCAGTACATCAAGGTCTCCTTTGAAGTCATGAAAACTCTTAAGGTTCTATGAAGTAAGAAAGGGACATAAGAAGGTTACATGAGATGCTTGAGGATATACTCTCTGAAATAAAGTGCAGAAGGCGCCAAAGAATGAAGAAATATTTTCATGAAATCTCCACTGAAGAGATCTGGGAAAATGATGAATAGATAATCATCATTGATAAGCAAGGTGACAAATGTCTATGAATTAGAAGGTCACCTCAACCAACAGTCTGTGGTCTCTATGACAGATAGAGAAAGTCTAGTTGATATGACACAAAATAAGTGCAGATAAGTAAAGGAAGGTTGACAATACATAATAGTACTATGGAAGAGGAACTCATATCGCTATAAGGATGGAGGAAGATGAAGAAAGATCAGAGAAAGAGGGAATAATATATCTCCATTATGAATAAGATGATGTCCCTCTCAAAAAGGATCCTATCAGAAGTCCCTGCAAATATGATCATAGTAAGAAGATGCATTGTGGTATCATGAAAACAAGAGCTCGTATGGAATCATGAAGAACATAGCTCTTGGGAATCTCATTGTACATTAAAGGAAAGGAAGAAGTCATCCAGGTCAGAGGAAACATTTTCTAGATAGTGATATACCAGATCCTGAATGATCTCTAATAGAAATCTCAGTAGAGGATCTCCTAGTCCGAGAAGGCAACAAATGTCTCGTCAAAAATTCCAACTTTTGGAACTCATGAGATGATGGTTCAATAATATGAAAAATGAAGCAAACTAAGGGATTGACAATCTTTTCAATCAAGAAAATTGTTGAAAGATACTTTAAGGAAAAATGAGGTATGTACGATTGTATTTGTATTTTCATTTGATATTGTAATGTCATGATATGTGGTTGCAGATAAAATGGATCAAGCATGAACAAAAAGGGAAAAGATCTCCTCCTATGAAAGGATGCAGAAAGACATAAGTCAAACTAGATAAAATCAACATAATATGTCCTCATATGAAGTATGAGGTAGTTGACTAAAGTTGAAGAGCTTTGAGAGCTCCTGGGAATGAAAGATACGAGGATGGAAGAGATCGTGAAGTATGCAACCTTGATGAATGCAATCAACATCCAAAAGATCAAGAAGACTTGACCAGGAAATTGCCCGGAAAGATGTGAAGACTCTGATGGAAGTCTGAAAGGATGAAGGCCCTTGACAACATATATCATTGGGAGATGTGTCAACATGTATGCGGGATGATTGACACCTACAAGAAGATGTCACTGGAAGAAGACCATCACCAAAAGGTAATATGTGATTTGCTTTTGGTGTCTAACCTCTTAGAAAAGTTTGGGTATGTATGTGGGGCCAAGTGTTAAAATTGGCAACTAGGGCCAAACTCCATGTGGGTCATTTTATTTATGGCCGCCGATATTTTTCTTGGATCCCTCTCATCGAGAGGTGTATGATTGATCTAAAGATCATTCGATTCCGATAAGTATTTATGAAAATATGAATTTATTTTGATTATGGACAAATTGTCAAGTCGGCCAGCAACTTATGTAGGCTCAGAAGCCCAACAGTCATGTCTATTCAACCTCTACGTTTTAGTATAAATAGAAGAGGACTTGAAGTCATTTGTCACACACACACTCAGTCTTGTGATCTCACTTCATCCTATTTTGGGTTTGATGAAGATGAGAGCTAGAGGGAGTTCCCTAGGGTATATGCTGCCCTAGATAACATGCCCTATATCTAAACGCAGTCATGGGAGAATAAGCTCTATGTTGCTCAAAAAGCCGAAAAAGTCGGAACGGGCAGAAAACTGGAACTGCCGGAAAAGTCGGAACTGCCGGAAAAGTCGGCACTTCCGAAAAAGCCGGAACTGTCCGAAAAACCGAAAAAGCCGGAACTGCCAGAAAAGCTGGAATTGCTGGAATTGCGGGAAAATCCAGGAAAGTCGGAACTGTCAGAAAAGCCGGAATTGTCGGAAAAACCGGAACTGTCGGAAAAGCCGGAACTGCCAGAACGCTGGAATTGTTAGAAAAGCCGGAATTGTCGGAAACGTCGGAGCTTCCTAAAAAGCCAGAACTTCCGAAAAAGCCGGAAATGTCAGAAAAGCCGGAACTGCTGAAAAATCCAGAAATGTTGGAAAAGCTGGAACTGCCAAAAAAGCTGGAACTACTTGAAATGCCAGAAACGCCGGAACTGCCGAAAATTTGGGAACTGACGAAACAGCTAGAGCATCTGTCTCCGAAGGAAGGTAGCATGCAAGGGATAGCTAACTAACATTGGCATAGTGGTATGGTACTTAGCAGCAAATACACCAAGCATGCAATGTTACAGCTAGCATGCAAGGGACAACTAGCATGCAAAAACAGGCATGCTAAGGACAACAAGCAAGCTAGGGACAACAAGCAAGCAAGGTGCAACCAACATGTAGGTCAGGATGGCAACATGCTGCAGTAATGGCACATAATGCAGTACAGTGATAAGTACAGTCATGATTAATGAAGCATAGCAGTGATTGGGTGCAAATAAGCGATGAGTACAACATTGGGTGCAGATCCGTGATAAGAGCAGCTCAATGATTGAAGCAGCACTGTAACAAGAGCAGCAACATGAAGTGCATAGCATGGTCATTAAGGTCCAGCACTATGATGATAAGTACAGCATAGTGCAGCACGGTGAGGTGCAGCAAGTGAGTCACCTTGGAGAATCAGTTGAAGCAAAATGTCTTCAACTGATCTCATGTAGATATAGAAAGTCAAAATGTTGACTTCTGTTGTAAATGTACTATCTCTCTCTCTCTGCTAAACTATTGAGGAACATAGAAGAAGAATTTATCAAGGGTTTCCCCACATTGGGGTTTGTCGTTGGCTAGCGCCACATCTTGTGTCCTCTTGTCTTGGCTTGTCTTCTGCGATTTATATTTATGTTCTATCTACAGTGTACTTTAATGCTGATGTGATTGCTAATCTGGAAAAGATATTGAGCTAACTGTGAAAATTGAAATAAATTGATCTAGCATAGAACATACCTAAAATTAACATGGTATCAACGCTGAGGTGAAGACAATGCCCAAGCAAGAGTGAAAGAGCATTCACCAAAGACAGTTGGGAAAGGACAAAAGGATCAATGGATTCCTCATCCCTCTTCAAAGTCACCAATGGTGAAGTCGAAGTAGAGAATATTATCAGAATGGCACAGCGGAAGTTTCTGATGGCCTACCTAAAGATCACTTCATTGGGAAGTTCGGATCTAAAGGTGGAAGGAAAGGCGGATGCCTTGGTTGCAATAAGTTCGGCCATTATGCGAAGGAGTGTCTGAATGGAAGAGACACATCTCTTGATGAAGATAACAATCATTCCAGGGACATCTTCAATGATCAAAGGAATGACAAGTAATGCAGGTCATCAAGGAAATGGTCGACTCTTCAAAGAAAGCAAGGAACCCCAGGTATGAAGAATCAAATGTTGTTTCTGATAAGATAAAAAAGTGTTATCTTGTATTGGCCCTCTCCTTCAAATTCTTTGGGAATCTGGCTTATTGATTTTAGTGCTTCAAGGCACTTCATCGGATAGATGGGTGCGCTCTCTAATTTGGTAGAGATGGAAACAATCGTGGGATTATACTTGGAGTCGATGCCACCTATCCCAGAAAGGGTGTAGGGAATGTTATCCCTCAATTAAATTAGGTTAACTCAATTCATTTACAAAATCTCTTTTATGTACTTGATCGCAAGAAGAACCTTGTGTCCATTTCAGCGATGGAAGTCAAAGGTTTCAGGGTGGCACTCATCGATGGAAAGGTACATGTTTGAAAATAGAATTTTCAAAGATGTTTTTGAGTTCAGGGTTGTATCAAGTTGCAGGAAGTCCACTGGGGACCATGTCCATTAACACATAGCACCGAAGGTCTGTGAGTCAGATGGTGACAGGGATGCCTGAATTCAAAAAGAGCATGAAAGTACATGTTTGAGATGTACCAAAGGAAAATCTTACAAGGAGACCATTCTATTCATGTAGCAAGTCCACAGGTTTGGAACAACCTGAGGAGTTTGAGATTCATGATCGAGAATCTCATGTATACATGTGGAAGAAAGCCCTCTATGGCTTGAAGCAAAACTCCCGGGGCATAGTATGAGAGGATTGATAGCTGTCAGATGAAGCTGAGATTCACTAGGAGTGAAACCGATCCAAACCATTACCCGAAGGTTGTGGATGATATACCTCTCAAACCGGCACCTTATGAGGATGAACTATTTCTGACAGGTGCAGACCCTCTCATTTGTAGAAGTAAGAGGGAGTTGGATTCCGAATGTGGAATGATAAATTGCAAGTCTGTGACTACCTTGAGGATATTAACTTTCAAAAGTTATATGGTAGTGATGTTGGACCAGATTTGGGAAATGCCTCTGAGTTTCATAAACTCATTCACATTGATGTTCTTGGTGAACTTCCATCTGGACATGTTTTGCAGTTAGCATGGTGAGCTCATATTTGGTTGAGCCTCACTGGATTGGTGCCAAGAATCTTCTGATATATCTCCGGGGCATAATCTCTCATGGATTGAGATACATTGCCGGAAATATGAAACTGCATGATTATTCGAATGTTGAGTGGGCAAGCAGTGTGGAGGATCACTAGAGCACTTCTTAGTGCTAGTTCTCTTTGGATTCTGCTTCGATATCATTGATGAGCAGGAAGCAGAAATTGGTTGCTATAAGCACCGCCGAGATTGAATACACAGCTACGAGTATGATCTCGTGTGAAGCTGCATGGTTGCAGAAGCTCTTAAGTGAGCTATTTGTACACATGATGAATACCACTGTGATTCTCTGTGACAACCAAAGGTGGGATTCGATTATTGAGGAATCCCGTATTCGATGATTGCTCCAACAGATAGACATCAGATACTGCCTTGTCTGGGATATGGTAAGTCGATGAGCGAGGAGGCTCCATCACATTGAGACTGATGTACATGTTGTAGACATTTTTTGTCAAAGCCCCAGGGAAAGGTCAAATCTGTAACTTTCCCAAACGACTTGGAGTCGTTGAGAGACCTTATAAGGGTCATGAATGTTGCAGGCATTGAACTTTGGGAGCTCAGGGGGCTTGGGGTACTTACTGGAGCAACATACGACCACTGGGCGACTCACCCTCCCCTGGTGGTGCGCTATGGAACAGGATGATTCGTTTTCCATGGCGACAGTGGAACAGGATGATTTGTCTCCTGTGGACAGGATGATTCGTTCTCCTGTCGAGGCATCCTACCCATGTAGTCTGGGACTCATGGGAAGTACCTCTCATCTGATCAATGAGCAGGGAAATGAGGATAGGGACCATAGTAGTTCTATCGATGGACGCATCGTTGTATCTATCGCACTCCCTATGCTAGGATGACCTCCATTGATCTGGGATCAGTATGAGTGGTTTGAGACACTCTCTTGTGATATTGATCCAGGATCAATAAAATGGACTTCGGGTCCGTAAGAGTGATGTGACACACTCTCTTCAGATGAAACTGACTTCGGGTCAGTAGAGAATGGTATGAGACATTCTCGATCAATTCTTCTTTTTCATGGTTCAACAAAGCAAAGCAGAGCAGAACTCAACAGATCAAAGTAGAGCAGAGCAGTGTAGGGCACTGATGGTAGAGATAGTACAATCGAACATATGGATCAATGGATGGAGTTCTCCCTAGTTGAGAGGGAGTGTTAAAATTGGCAACTAGGGCCAAACTCCATGTGGGTCATCTTATTTATGGCAGCTGATATTTTTCTTGGATCCCTTTCATCGAGAGGTGTAGGATTGATCTAAAGATCATCCGATTCCAATAAGTATTTATGAAGATATGAATTTATTTTGATTATGGACAAATTGTCAAGTCAGTTAGCAACTTATGTAGGCTCAGAAGCCCAACAGTCATGTCTATTCAACCTCTACGTTTTAGTACAAATAGAAGAGGACTTGAAATCCTTTGTCACACACACACTCACTCTTGTGATCTCACTTCATCCTGTTTTGGGTTTGATGAAGATGAGAGCTAAAGGGAGTGCCATAAGGTATATGCTGCCCTAGATAACATGCCCTAGAACTAAATGCAGTCATGGGAGAATAAGCTCTACGTTGCTCAAAACGTCGGAAAAGCCGAAAAAGCCGAAACTGTTGGAAAAGCCAGAATTGCCAAAAAATTCGGAACTGCTGGAAAAGCCGGAAAGTCGCAACTGCCGGAAAAGCCAGAAAAGTCGGGAATGTTGGAACTGTCAGAAAAGCCGGAAAAGTCAGAACTACCGAAAGCCGGAATTGTCGGAAAAGTCAGAACTACCAGAAAGCTGGAACTGCCGGAAAAGGGAATTGTCGAAAACGCTGAAACTGTCGGAAAATTCGAAAAAGCTGGAACTACCAAAAAAGCCGGAACTACCTGAAAAGCCGGAAAAGCCGTAACTGCTGGAAAAGCCGGAACTACCGGAACTACCATGAACTGCGGGAACAGCTGAAGCATCTGTCTCCGAAGGAGGGTAGCATGCAAGGGATAGCTAACTAATATTGAGACAGTTGTATTGTACTTAGCAGCAAATACACCAAGCATGCAATGTTACAGCTAGCATGCAAGGGACATCTAGCATGCAACAACAAGCATGCTAAGGACAACAAGCAAGCAAGGTGCAGCCAACACATAGGTCAAGATGGCAACATGGTGCAGCGATGGCACATAATGCAGTACAATGATAGGTACAGTCATGATTAATGAATCATGATGAAATGCAGCGTAACAGTCATTGGGTGCAGATCAACGATGAGTACAACATTGGTTGCAGATCTGTGATAAGAGTAGCTCAATGATTGAAGCAGCACAGTAACAGGAGCAGCAACATGAAGTGCATAGCATGGTCATTAAGGTCCAGCACTGTGATGATAAGTACAGCATGGTGCAGCACAGTGAGGTGCAGCGAGTGAATCACCTTGGAGAATCAGTTGAAGCAACATGCCTTCAACTGATCTCATGTAGATATAGAAAGTCAAAATGTTGACTTCTGTTGTAAATGTACTATCTCTCTCTCTGTGATAAACTATTGAAGAACATAGAAGAAGAATTTATCAAGGGTTCCCCCACATTCGGGTTTGTCCCTGGCTAGCGCCACATCTTGTGTCATCTTGTCTTGGCTTGTCTTCTGCGATTTATATTTATGTTCTATCTGTAGTTTACTTTAACACGGATGTGATTGCTAATCTGGAAAAGATATTGAGCTAACTATGAAATTAACACCAAGGTAAAGAGTTGTGAAGGATGTCACAACTATGTACCTTGTGATCCAAAGCAATCACTGTTAAAGAAAAGTAAATACATATGAGCTTATAAAGGAAGCACCAAATGCAAAGCCAAGGATGATACTTTACGAGAAAGAAGGAATGACATGTGAAGAATTTGATGACATCGAAGTCTTAGATCATCAGTCAACTAGAAGACCCTATAAAGCACTGATGATAGAGTCCCTAGGTAAGAGGGAACTCTGGGAGGTTCCGATGAGTAAAGGAACTCGAGCAAGTTTCTAAGTGAAGAGCAAGTTGGAACTCGTCCTCGATTACGAGGGAGAGTTAGACACGACATTCTTGTCTTCAGTTTGGAAGAAAGAATGGAGGATTATGTAATCATTTGGCATCTGACGCTCTTTGAGGATGTGGTAGGGCATCCAAGACAAGAGTGGGCAAGAGGACCGATATTCCTGAGGGTTGGGAACCCAACATAAGAATAGTTCTAGTAGAGAATACTCGGAGAACACCCGGGTGGGTATGACCTTAAGAGAGACAATGATGATGAGTGTCTATCAGTCATTGGTCTCGCCAACATTGTGTGCTCTGATCTATTTGAGAGATAGAGTTGTTAGTCAAGTCCTTGCTATATGGAAACAATGTTGTTGAAATGATGCTATAACAGATGGATTGCAAATCTGATTCTTATTATGAGAAATTCTTTAGATTGAGAATGACCAAGTACCATTATGAATACCTCCCTAGTTAAAAGGGAGTGTTGAAGAAAATGTAACTAGGTTCGATCTTCATAATGACATGATCTTTGTAAATGTTGTAATAAAGAGAATAAATTATTTTTTTGTATACCTTGCTACATAGGTTTCGTGAGCAAGAAGTATCATTAGGTCAAAGACTTCTTCTTGATGTCTTTAGGATTTGATTTATTTGTCAAAGAGTCATGTCATGTAATGAAAGCTCTTCATGAGCCTATGTAAATGTATACAAGTCCTCAAAGTTGTGTAACAACGCTCCAAGACTAAGATAAATACCTCAAAAGCAAGCCTACCGAAGTCTGCAAGCAAAACATCAAAGGAATCTAAATGTCGGCTCCAAAAATGAATTAGATATATAAATGGATGTCATGTCGGCTTGGCAAAAGGACATGTCAGTTCTTGGGATCACTATAAATACCCATCTAAGGTCAATGAAAATTATGAAGAAAATTTTTCGAATGCATCTGAAATTCCGCATGAAGAAGCAGACCTGCAGTTAGGGTTTGACTACACGTCGGTTGGGTTTTAGGTGCAATGATGATCTCGGCTACATGGAGCAGGAATGAACTCGTATAATGGACGTTGCAGTGATTTGAGGTCTAGACATTCTCGACATATCTATGAATGGCAAGCTCGGCATTACAATGATAGACTAATCTTACTGACAAGGAGCAGTCTTGGCATCGAGATCTCGGTGGTACCCCTGTCGCAGACTAGACACATTGGACAACAGTGATAGATCTACTCTCTCAACTCAATGAAGATTATGTCGAATGTTGTCTCAATCCCTTATATATATATTACAGTCTTGCCATAACTTTGAAGTGATGAAATAAGGTTTTGGAGATAATGAAGAGATCCTCGGCATATCTATGGAAGGAGACTTACAGTCTCATTAAGTCATCATAGCATTCAAATCTAGAATGATGCAGTCTTGATGTGCTACGAGGTGCAGTGACAATGATCACAATCTTGATCCTAACTTAATTGTAATCATAGTAATTATAGATCATGATCTTGTTGTCTCGAGGTGCAACAATGATCTCTATGCAGCGAGAGATGCATTAGCAAATGATCTCGGTGATATTGTTGTGAAGGTCTCTATGCTACAACAATGGTGACCTCAACGCGAATATAGCAACTATGGTCTCGATGAAGAAGCAACTAGGATGATATCATATAAGGTGCAGCAGTAGTGCAACTATGATGATATCAGTGCAAGCAACAATGATGATGATGATCTCAACAATGGCAAGGAAGAGGATTGATGTCTTGGTCTTATAGAGGCAGATTGTGTCAAAGGTCCTGGTCTTGGTATTCGTCAATGGAATCTCTATAAGAAGAATTTATGAGAGGTTTTTGCCCAGGCAGAAAGCCAAACATTTGTGTTCTTGTCTCTTTTGTTTTGGTAGCAATTTGATGAAGCAAACACATACACTAATAATGAATGGAACATCAAGCTAAGATAAATCGTTTAGATACTTCACAAATAGTTATCATGTAACAAAGAATCAACTTAATTATGCATGCCCTAAATTCTTCAACATTTCTTACATAGATCAACCAAGGAGGTGTCTTAGGTTGAAGTATATAAATGACCATTGTGGATTCATAAGACTCATTTCCTTATCAGGTCGCAAGGTGACCAAGCACATCACCTGAAAAAGCAAAGTAATTTGACTCTAGAGGCTTAGATGGAATAAGTTAGAGTCGTTACTTGAAATGAAAAATGGCAGAAAGGAGACTTCTAGGCTCAACACTGATTTCATTGCATGAAAATAGTAAGATATAACAAGTTCTATGAAATTTTGGAAACAATACCTTGAGGTTAGGTGTTGCACTGCAAGACACGTTCTCTTATGCCAAGTACATCGCATACCTATTCTTCCAATATAGCTGGGGATTGGCATTGACCACAATAAGAATGGCATGTTAGTGGACTTAATATTCTTGGCAGCCTCACTGATGAGCCCAAGACCCTAGTAGAGAGGTGTAATGATTTTGAAAATTTACCTTAAAGCATTAACAATTTCATTTTAAGGTTGTAACATAAATGATTTGAGTAAAAGACCAGGTAAAGGCTTAGAAAACAAACACCGTAGTTAAAATTTCAACCCTGAAAATTCCAATTACCGAAGTAGAAGAGATTTGATATGCATTATTGAAAAGGAACATGGAGTTATTTCCTCTGTAAATGATTTTGTTACAAACCTTAAGAAACTTTGCAATTTCGTGGATTATGTTGTCAACATTTTCTCTTTAGAATTCTTTGTAAAGAGGCACACAAGTAGTATAATTCTGAACTTGCAATATCGATGTCTTATACCAAGAGTCGTCTGAAATCTAGATAAAAGGATTGCACACCCATTGACGATGCAACAGACCAAATGTCTGCAAAGCGTTTGTTATACCATTAGCTTGCATTAGAGTGCTGATTGATCAACTTAAATGGCAAAGTGGCGGATGATTTGCCATGACAAGCACTCAATTTAGCATCTGAACCTTTGGAATTCTGAGGTGTTATTTACCATAAAGCTGCCATTTAATTTCCACTTAGATGTGTTCCATGTGTGAAATAAATGATAGCATCATAACATAACAATGGAGATGAAAAATGAATCTGTCTCTTAAATGTCTACATGAACAAGAAGAATAAATTTACAATTACACTGCTGTGTAATTTCTAGCGTGCTTAATTACCGTACACCATAAGTTTTCAGTAGATTCACAATGTTAGTTAAGTGTTCGTTAGATCATGTATTGCGTCCATGAAACCTTCATCAATCTGGAAAGAGATTTAGCATTTAACACCATGTAAAGTATCACACTTAGGCAGCATCTGAATGAATTTTCATGAAACAGAAGCTATACCAGCAATAAGGCTTAGTGAGTGATTACTATGAAACATGGAGATTTCAGCAAAGTTAGATCAAGTTTAAGCCTGTTTATTAAGCCTTGTGAAACCAGTATTTATGCTCAGTTTTGGATTTACTTTACAGTCCTTAAAATATAAGTTAAACCACAGACTAATGCCACCATTTGAGAGGTTATAAAGTATGCATAACGTTTGTCTGAACCCTCAGAATTGTGTGATATGCCAGTAAATGAAGCTAGAACAAAACGTTAAGAAACATTAAGTGTTAGTTTACTCATTAAAAAAGCTACAAGCACAAAATTGATCCAATAGAAACCCTAAGTTTAATATGTTCCAGCAAAAATAGATGGAAGAAAGAGTGGTGCTAAGGTCCATGCATCAAGAGAATTTTTTCAGAGAACACGTTTAAAACTTTAAACCCTGTGAATAGTAGTATTCCGGCATGTAAAATATGTATTTAAGTCATTGAAACACAATGTGAAGATAATGCTCACTCATTTGTATACTCACATCTTTTGGCACACAGCTATGCCTTTAGTGGCTCTCAGCGCTGATTTCTTATTGTGAGTAAGAATGGCATTATCTCCGAAGAAGACGGCACTGATGTTTAATTTTTAAGAGTTGTTGTGAACAGCAAGGACCAAGAGATAAAAGTATGCGTTTGTTGTAGTCTTAAAGCTACAATTCTCTGGGCAACATGTTGAGTCCATTTGACAAGGCTGACCAATGTTACGTGTATTTGTTTTCTATTCTTCATTAATGAACTAACAACTAGATGTGTGGCAGCACATGGAAGAAATAGAAAACTTGAAAGCTCAATTCAGGAAATTGGAAATTGAACTCAAAATATGCAAGACAGATAAAGAAACTTACCCAGCAACAACAAGAACTAGCAGATTGGAACAAGGAATTGCAGGAATTGACATACCAGGTTCAACCCTCAGAGAAGGGAAGTGATGATGGCAGGAAAAGACCATGTGAGACTAAGAAGGAAAGAAAACCTAATCCGGTGTTGGCGTTGTGGGGAAGAGCACATCAAACAAGACTCTCCTCGCAGCCTGAAAAGGAGGGAAGACTGATTTTGTTATATATATATGGTTGATGGTTGACAGTACCATGAGTGTCAGCCTCAGGGCATGGAGTACATTTTTGGATTACTGGTTGATATTGCTACGTTATGCCTTTAAACTTTGAACTTGTAACCAGTTATTTAATGATTGTTGAATATGCATGGCCATGTTGTTTGATTGCAGTTTTCTTTGTTTTTAAGTATGGGGGTTTACGCAGTGCATTACATTAGATATCATTTTGGGATTCAACTGCGTTAAGTAAGTCATTCACGTATGACCATTTCCATGAGAGGTAGTCGTAACTGACTAATTTCTCATGATTTTTTGAATAGTTCACTTAGCACTCATTGCATCGGGTGATGCTCACAGGGGTGAAGAAGTGGGCTTGAAACTAGTGAAATGTGGAGAACGAATCACATAGCATCAATCATCACTTCCGGGGCTTGCCCCCGGTAACCAGGACTTCCTAGGAGGTCACCCATCCCAGATCTCCTCTGGCTCAAGCGCGCTTAACTGTGGAGTTTTTCCCCACAATCAAGCCCACTTAGCTTGCTACCCCATTGCAAAACCTTAGCAAGTATTGTGCCTCATGAACCATTCAAGTAGAGATCCCTTGACTCTTTTTGAATTTAACTATGGGGGTTTACGCAGTGCATTATATTAGATATCATTTTGGGATTCAACTGCGTTAAGTAAGTCATTCACGTATGACCATTTCCATGAGAGGTAGTCGTAACTGACTAATTTCTCATGATTTTTGAATAGTTCACTTAGCACTCATTGCATCGGGTGATGCTCACAGGGGTGAAGAAGTGGGATTGAAACTAGTGAAATGTGGAGAACGAATCACATAGCATCAATCATCACTTCCGGGGCTTGCACCCGGTAACCAGGACTTCCCAGGAGGTCACCCATCCCAGAACTCCTCTGGCTCAAGCGCGCTTAACTGTGGAGTTTTTCCCCACAATCAAGCCCACTTAGCTTGCTACCCCATTTGCAAAACCTTAGCAAGTATTGTGCCTCATGAACCATTCAAGTAGAGATCCCTTGACTCTTTTTGAATTTAAGTATGGGGGATTACGCAGTGCATTATATTAGATATCATTTTGGGATTCAACTGCGTTAAGTAAGTCATTCAACGTATGACCATTTCCATGAGAGGTAGTCGTAACTGACTAATTTCTCATGATTTTTGAATAGTTCACTTAGCACTCATTGCATCGGGTGATGCTCACAGGGGTGAAGAAGTGGGATTGAAACTAGTGAAATGTGGAGAACGAATCACATAGCATCCATCATCACTTCCGGGGCTTGCACCCGGTAACCAGGACTTCCCAGGAGGTCACCCATCCCAGAACTCCTCTGGCTCAAGAGGTCATTTTGTATTCATTTTGTAGTCATTTTGTAGTTCGATTTTTAGGCAGTAGATTAGCTTTGCTTTCAGCACATTTTCAAGTTCTCCTTGTGGACAGTTTTTGGAATGTAACATTTCTTTTGATCAATA
>APFE030828820.1:151563-181808 GCA_000404065.3 Pinus taeda | reverse complement strand
CGGGTGATGCTCACAGGGGTGAAGAAGTGGAACTGAAACTAGTGAAATGTGGAGACCGAATCATATAGCATCAATCATCACTTCCGGGGCTTGCACCCGGTAACCAGGACTTCCCAGGAGGTCACCCATCCCAGAACTCCTCTGGCTCAAGCGCGCTTAACTGTGGAGTTTTTCCCCACCATCAAGCCCACTTAGCTTGCTACCCCATTTGCAAAACCTTAGCAAGTATTGTGCCTCATGAACCATTCAAGTAGAGATCCCTTGACTCTTTTTGAATTTAAGTATGGGGGTTTACGCGGTGCATTACATTAGATATCATTTTGGGATTCAACCGTGTTAAGTAAGTCATTCACGTATGACCATTTCCATGAGAGGTAGTCATAACTGACTAATTTCTCATGATTTTTTGAATAATTCACTTAGCACTCATTACATCGGGTGATGCTCACAGGTGTGAAGAAGTGGGATTGAAACTAGCGAAATGTGGAGAACGAATCACATAGCATCAATCATCACTTCCGGGGCTTGCACCCGGTAACCAGGACTTCCCATGAGGTCACCCATCCCATTTTGATATAATTGATATATTCATGAGCCTACTTTGATCATATGTTGCCTTCTCTCTATATTCTAAAGCTGTGTTTGGAAACATGAATGAAAATCTTTAAAATTATGTTTTTATTAAAAAAATATATATTTAATGTATTTTTTACAACGACCGAGTCATTAAAATCAAACCCGTCGAGTCAATACCGAGTTGGAGTCGGAGTCAACCCTTGATCGTTTCCGAGTCGGAGTCAAAGTTTTAAAACATTGGATAAATCATGACTGTAGGGTGGATACCTGGGCAATTAGTCTGGAGGGTACTTAGAGCCCTGGAGCAACATGACTGTTGAGTTGGTACCTGAACAAATAGTCCAGAAGGTACCTAGAGCATTGGGTGCTTTCCAAGATAGGCAATCGACCCCATGTGCATACAAACAAGTCATCAAATCAAGATAAGTATCAACGCTATAGTGCTTTTCTGAATTTTTAAACTATGAGCATGATTTATGATAATTTGGATTATTGAGCTAATTTGATGATATGTTCAAGTTTATGATGACTCGATTTATGCACAAACCTGGTTTGTCGTAGGAATTCTGGAAAATTCCAAGTTCAGTGCAAGGATAGATGGTTAAATTTATAAAGTGATATATTTACTGAAGTGGTTGGGTAAATCACTGTATATGTGAACGTGAACGAGAACGTGTGTTCCTCTAAGGGGGAGGGGTTTGTGACAACTTTGATACCCTTTTTCTGTTTTAATCTAGATTAAAACAATGATAAATTAAATTTGGGCTGAGTGAAAGGGACAGCTAATTCCAGGGCTGAGGTGGCCATGCTACCTGGGACAGAGGGCAAACAGGGGTAAAAGGCCAAATGGCATGGGCATCATTGACCTTCAATGACCTTCAATTTGACTAATGATGACTAGGCCAACTGCCACAAAAATCAGTGGGCAAAAGGACAGCCAGGAAATAAATTTTAGGGAGTTTTATTGCAATGGTGTGAATACAGCATGATTAAATTCATAATTGAGGTTACTTATGTGAATATTGCCAACATAGACAAATTCACAATTATAATTACGCGTGCGAGTAGCATTAATATGTGACACATACGCCCATGAAATATTATAAATATGTTTACAAATATATGCACTGCATCAATGTTATTAATGTGTAAATCAAATAAAAATCATTTAACTGATGGTTGGTGGCAGGAATCTAACTAACTAGACGGAGCCTAACTAATTGGAAACTGAAACCAAACAGTAGAAGGAAGGGAAACAGCAAAGGTGAGAGAGGGGAAATGGAGGACACTCAAAGAGCAACGCTAGGAGCGGATAAGAGCAAATAATACTTGATAATGTGCACCATACAATAACGAGGGCAAGGTAGCCTCGCTAAGGACATAGGCCAAGGATCTTCTCCTGGTGAGTTCTTGCAACCAAACTCAGTTCTGTGTGCAATGTTTTGAGTTATCTTTCATGGCTTGTATATTAAGTGCAGTATAATTGTGGCTTCCTTGTTCTAATTGAATAAACTCACTGTATAAATAAGATTAGCACGAAAATTTGAAGCTTGAATTAAGAAAGGATGGAGGTGTCTTCCTATAGAAACCCTGGACTAGCCAGTAAATGAATGCTCTTTAAACCAGAAGGGCGGGGGTGTGCTAGACTTCTGGTTTCCCTGCTATTTACTGGCTGTGTGGTCACTGGGACTATCAAAGTTGGGGGAGACACTACTGGCAGTCTGTCTGTGGTTGGGAGGAAAACTAAAGGCTCGGTCCCAGTACCCAATACTTGAAACGTATGGTAATGTTTTTACAGATATGCTAGTGCATAAATAAATCAGGACTGATACATTCAATATATCTTGATGTGTAGCACTAAGCATGTGAAGACCTGACTTCAGAAATAACCATAATACTCTGATTATTATACTTGAATATTACCTGTGAGTAACTAGGATATAATGAACAAATCTTGAATCATGAATTATGAGATCTGGTGTTTGAGCCTGTTCCTTGTAACAAATATGACCAAGGTCACTCTACGATGCCCTGTAAATATGCCCATAAATGAGAGTGGGGCTTGGGGTGTTGTACCACTACATTCTTTTGTTGAGGATTTGCTTCCGGGTTCTGAGTTCTTTTCTCTGTACCTCTCTTCAAGAGCAAATTGTTTCCTCTTGCTGAACCTCTGGAAGTCATTAAGGCCAACGAGCAGGTGTTTCAAATTTGATTTACAAAAGAAATCTTCAGGGATTATCAAGAATATTTGCAATGAATAAATCTTTATCGCCAGAGGGTATGTATATATGTAAAGTGTCAGGAAAGACAAATATATTATCTAACCTATGAAGAGGCTTCTGTCTCTCAGCATCGTGAAATAGAGAAGGATCAGCACTTTCCAGAGTTAATTGGACCAGTTTTGCGTGTGGTACAGTTCAGTGAGTTTCTTGAACATCTCCCAATACCTAATAGCGACTTAGTGAATTATAAATTGAATTCCAACAATATTCATTCATATAGTTGCTGAATACTGCTAGGGCATGCTGGATGTAGTTATTACTTTGTATAATAATTCTCCATTGATTTGCCTTGTTTTATATACATTTCTGTCTAAGAAGAAACTGAGATGAGCAGGGGATGCAGATGGATATGTTTATGTTAGGTATGTAGCAGAAATTCGTGTGCTGCCAACAGAGTTGAGACTTCACAAATATTTGTGCTTCTGTGAGTATAAAAAATTGGAGTTGCCCTGGTACATTCTTGCTATGCTTACACTGTGATGGTTTCCACATGGATGACTACTGAACTTTGAAGTTTTTACTAAATCCGGCTTTGGGAAAGGTCTGAATAACTAAAACTGATATTGCCATCAACAATTACAATTCTTTTGACTGTAACTAATCTTGTAGTTAGACTCTGTTCTTGAAACAGAGTATGATCATACACATCACATATCCAGCTGTAGCAGTGTGAAGGCCAATGAATTGCAAATAGTTTGCAACTAAAGTCAGAGATATGCCAAGCCACTTCTCTGCAATTTATTCAAATGTACTAGTCATTCTTTTTATAAAAACACCGGATGCACGTTCAACCTATCTGGTGTCCATCTTACAGTTATCCGCAGATCGGGAAGTTACGATGGCTGTTGACCTGTAGATAGACTAAGTCACATAGCTCAAGGAGGAGTGACGTGACAAATAGGGCAACTGTGTTAAAATGTTAATACAGGTGTACATATTTTCAAGTGAAACCTCAATAAAACTGTGGGATGTTAAATTATAAAAATGTTTGTCGGTTTCATCCAGAAAATGCAAAATAGCCATTTTTGTTAGTCAAACTTGACATAGACTCATTTTATATTTGTCTTGAAGATTCCCAAGAAAATATGGATGCTAGAAATTGCCAGCTATCTTGCATCTCTCATAAGTTGAAGGTGGATCCATGGTATGCTACATGTAAACCATCAGGCAGTTTAGCCCTTACAAATAGTTGAATTGTTTAATCGCCACAACTATGGATCTAGGTCTAACTTATAATCAACCGGGGTAGGTTACAATGATCTACCTTATAGGCCACTCAGTTCTGGATGAACAATACATCTACTTCACCAAAGAATTTGATGGAATCAAAAAAATAGCTTTCACTGTTCTTGGTTTCATTGTACCTGTAACAAAAACTTGCTTCAATATCACAGGTGAGAACATCAGCCCCCTGTGATTGCTATCTATGACTTCCTCTTGACTTTCTCAACTTCTGCAAATTATTTCATCAAATCACCTTCCTTTATTCTTAAATCTGGTTTGTCAAATTGGCATTGAGCCAGCTCTGGTTAAATAAGAAAGATTTGACCCTTTAACCTAGCAAAGAATCTATATACTATCCATGAGCAACTAAAATTCTAGAATACCATAAAACTTCCATAGCGACATTAGCCCTTGCAAATTACAAAAAGAAAAAGAAAAAAATATAGAAATCTCACAGCTTACATGTGCCCTTAGCATTGGTGAAAAAGAATAGAACATATAAAAATATCGCCTCACAAGATAAGATAGAATACATCTCTACACCGTTAGTGAATTAAACTGCTTTCAGGTTTCATT
This sequence comes from Pinus taeda, assembly GCA_000404065.3. Lineage (NCBI taxonomy): Eukaryota > Viridiplantae > Streptophyta > Pinopsida > Pinales > Pinaceae > Pinus > Pinus taeda. The sequence goes on along the minus strand of APFE030828820.1, from coordinate 177,150 downwards.
TGTCTAGAAGACCCTAAAACTTCCATACAGCCATTAGCTCTTGTGAATGAAAAAAAATCTAAAAATCTAACTACTTGCTTGTGCTCTTAGAATTGGTGAAGAAAATAGAAATTGCTTGCAAGACAGGATAAAAAACATCTCCCCACTGTTAGGGGGAAAAACTGCTTTTGGGTTTGATCTCTGACCAGTGACAAAACTAGTCACTGCCGGCACTCTTCAACTATAGTGGAGAAATTATTTATGAACTGGACTAAAATGGAACTCCAAATCTTTCCTTTGCTAGGTTAGGGAAAAAAACATTCCAGATATCTTTTCCAAAACCTGCAAAAAAAGGCAAAATGTGCATCTTCAGCATTATGAAAAGAAAGAATGCATTACTTCTCTCACACCCATAACAAATATTAAACAGTTATGTACGTAACATAATTTCTATTACTCCTGTAATAAAAAGTGAATGTCAATACATATGTAGATAACTCACCTTCACATTGGTTGTAAGAGAGATTCCCAACAATCATAACCTCCAAGAGATCACATTATGTGACAATCATATCACAGCAGCTGTGCAAACTAAATAGTAAATACACTGCAATAGAGTCGCATACAACATAAATAAAAAGTAACCAAACGCTTTACAGAAACCTAACCCCTAGAGAATCACTGGCCGTAACTCTTCTAACTAGTTGATTCAATTAAAACAGCAAAATCATATATCACCAGCTTAAATAGAAAATGCTCTAAAATAAGATCGAAAACTAACTTAATATGCATATGCATAACCCTAACAACAACCAGCCATAAGAGTAAACTGAGAAGCTAAGTACCTTAAATGAAGATATACACTTTAAATCCAAAAAAAAACAAAACGTTTTAGTAGTTCCCTAATAATATTTTAACTCAAGATCATCAAATTCACTAAATGAATGGTATATTTGAGTAAATTATATATATATATATTAGGCTCCTAACTTGCTCACCTCATAAGCATTGACATCTGCAGGAACCACATAACATTTCAAATGTTTCACATGTGATTCTCCGTTCATTACTATTGCTGTGTCAGACTCGCCAGTGCCTTGGAATGCAACATCTTCACTTCATAGAGTTCAATTTGTGTTGATAGGGAATTCAGACCAGATCAATATTAGTTCTACCGCTAGCGTTTCCTCTTCTTTTGATTCTTTTGTTTATACACTGTGGCATATGAAGAAAGTGAATAAGGAGAATTAGCCAGCTCTCGAGGAACCGGAGCTCCAGCCATCTTTAGCAGTGGAATAAATTCCTTGAAAAGAGCTTTGTCATCGTTATTAATAAAGATAATTGCCGAGCCTGGCATTCCCAACCTAGATGCTCTCCCCACCTGATGAACATACTCCTGTAGTGAATTTGGCATATCAAAAACAATAACCTGACTAACTTTTAAAAGATCAAGTCCCCTTCCAAGAACACCAGTGGCCACCACTACAGAAAGTTCGCCGGTCAAGAAAGATTTTAAAATTTGCCTTCTCTCCGCCATTGGTTTCTCCCCATGTATTGATGCCACTTCCAATTTCGTCATGCATTTTATAGCATTTGACAGAAGATCGGAACCCAGTCTAGAATTCACAAACACAACAGCAGGTGGCCTAAAATGTTGGCTGCTTTTCAGGATGTCAAATAACTTTTGCTTCTTATTCTTGGATTCCACCCAGATGACTGTCTGCTTGACTGCTCCATTAGGAACGCTCGGTTTGCCCGCAGATATAAAAAGAGGATTTTTAAGTATTCGTGATGAGAAACCTTCTATGTCGCGTGGAATCGTTGCTGAGAACATCAGAATTTGGGGATTTGATAAGGCCTGAATTATTTGCATGACTTGGTCACGGAATCCTTGCTGCAGCATACAATCCACTTCATCCAGAACAAACATACAGACATCATCTAACTCAATATCATGCTTTGAAAGAAGATCGACGAGCCTTCCTGGTGTGGCAATAATTAACTCAATCCCTTGTTTAATCCTGTAAACCTGACGCGGCATTGCGTCTCCACCTACAATGAGAGCTGTCTTGAAAGGCAACCCTTTGCCAAGTGATTTGGCCTGCTCTTCTACCTGTGCACAGAGTTCCCTAGTGGGAGCCAAGACCATGGCCAATGGTTTCGATCGTTCAGAAAGCTGTTGCATACGAATCATCGAGCACCGCGATATAATAGGGATAAGAAAGGAAGCAGTTTTACCAGAACCAGTGTCCGCCGAGACCAAGATATCCCTCCGTTTCAATGCAGCTGGAATTGTCTGCATTTGCACGGGCGTTGGGATGTCATATCCAGCAATTTCAAGATTCGCGCTGAGTTTTGGGTCTAATCTACAGTTAGAGAAATCCAGGATGGGAGGTGGCGCGCCTTCTCCTTTCACATGAACCTCGATCTCTAGCCTCAGAGATTCTATCTGTTCATTGCTCATACCTCTAATTACTTCTTCTGGCTCCCAAACAGGAAGGCTGGGCTGCCCATCTTTAACATAAGTGCATTCGTCCTCAACAGGAATCCTGATGGTAGAAACAACAGGCGCTGGGGCTCTGGATTGACACCGATGCTTGCAAAGCACTGCCTCTTTACACTCCAAGCTGCACACATCGTCGTCTGTCTCGTCACAAATATATTGTCCATACCTCCCACAAATTACACAGCGAGGTTCACCCGGTTCCGCTTCTCTCTGTTCCCAGCACTTAGTCTTGACTGGGCTTCCTGCAAAGCACACACGACATCGAAACTTGAATTCTCCTCTGACAGTTTGTTTGTCCTAGGGTTTAAGGGTTTGTTTAGAATAAAACCCTAATGCAGCAAATAAACGAAAGGAATCTGAACAAGAACAAGAGCAGAAAATTTTGTGCTATCAGTACCTGGAACTCCCTCGGTATCTTCTTCTTTGTTGAAATTGACTTCAGCGGTAACGCTGTCTTCGTTGATCCCCATCTCCACGGTCATCTGAGCTGAAAGCCGCGAGGCCCCCAATGTTCAAAAAAAGTACTCCCCCAATTTCAATAATGTACTTTCGACGAAATGGCACAGGCAAGGATGGAGTTTATCCCAACAACGAGTTTTACTTTATTATTTATTATTTGAGGTAGTTTATCCCGACAAGGAATTTACTTTATTATTGGTAAATTTGTTTTAATACCATTTTCAATTAAGGAAAAAAAATTGGTAAAAATCATATTTGAGAAATTTGACCGACATGTTTCAAAATTCATTATCTCGATTAAAAAATTTCTTATACAATTTTGATGGAAAGATATTCATTATAAATAACAGAAATTTGAATTCAGAAATTATTACAGTCTTAAATTATTATTAAAAAATAAATTTTAATAAGGTTTTTTTTTTTTTAACAAAGTCGGTTGCTATATTAGTGGCTGAAAAAAGAAAGGGAGTCCAGGCTCCTGAGGTACATTAGTTGTCAGTAACAGCTTGGATCAAGAGATTTACAAAATGGGGATATCTCCTTGATCATTTTTCTACTACTTCTGCATCTATCAGTAACTAGGCTACTGTAGATTCTTACATATTGGGACATCCAAAATTGACACTTACAAAACATATTAATCTATGACTATGTGACTAATTTGCCTTGCAGTGGATTCCTCTAGCTGCGGATCCACTCCCTCTTATTTGGCACTTGAGGAGCTGGTGGCTACATTGTTTTTCTTATCCATCATATATTGTAGGATGGAGATCGATTCTTTAGCATGGCTGCATCGATTTGAGAGCTGGCTAAACTGTTCGTGGAGAGAGGCAACTCTGTGCAAGAAGAGATCTATTTCAACCCTGTATTTCTCATTCATAATACGATTCTGATCTTCAAGCCTAGTTTCCAGGATCCTCTGTTGATTCTCCAGGATGCGCTGCTGAGCTCTGACTTCTTCTAGATCAGTTTGCAAATCTGCACAGTGCAGACAATCTTCGCTGCGGGCCATGAGAGCGACAGTAAGACGATGGAGTGATGAGCAGGAAATTCCAAAGGCAAGGGAGAGGCGCACTATGGTGCTAGAATAGGGGACTACTGAGAGCGCCGAGAAAGGGTCGCTTTGACTACGGTGAGGCGCAGTAGAGATTCGGAGGACTAGGAGGCTACTGAGAGCACAGAGAAAGGGTCGATTTGAGGAGCAAAAATCCCAGAAAGCAGAACGAATCAAGGAAGCAGGAGAGTAAATGAGACAGATAACGCAATGAGAGGGGCGTTGCTGAGTCTGCTTCACAGGCGGACAGAGGAGCCAGGCAGAGTGCGTGAGCTGACTGCGAGATAAGGAGCTTGCAGGGGAGAGATAAGGGGCGGACTGAGGGGCGCAGAGGGGGCAGGAGGAGCTCCTGAAGCGAGAGACGTGGCACTTGAAAGGGAAAGTAAGGAGAATATCAGACAGCTGAGCACAGAAGAGATAGGAGGAGGGGGTTAAAATAGTTAAACTCTAGGAGAGAAACTAGGGAGGGAGCAGGCAAGTCACGGGATACAAGCGGGTCTGCAAAGTATCTTGAGGAAGCCTGGAACCAGATCTTTCAATAGATCCGTCGGCATTCTCCCTTTGATTATCACTGCTGCAGGATATGACATTATTTACCTGATGCTGGGTTACACTGATGCAGAGGATCGTCCTATTGACGGCCCGAGGGTCACAATTTTCATACGCTTTTTCAGTCATGTTGGGTTGGGCATTGTGGATTTTATTAATAATCATGGAATAGCTTGATATACTTTTGAGGAATTGCATCTAAGGGTACCTGCTGGACTTCCGCACGCATTGTTGGCCCTTTCATCCGCCTCCTTATTTAGGCTGCAGAGGACATGGAAGAAATGAATATCGTCTATATTCTGAAGGAGGACCCGGTTGCGGAGAATAACTTGTTGTAGCATAGTGTTGGGCGAGTTCTGTTGATGTACCATTAATCGAATTACTATTGAGGAGTCTTCAAATACCTTGACTTTTTTAATTCCCAGTTTACACAGTTGGATTAGACCCTGATACAGAGCTAAAACTTCGGCTCTGTTGTTTGATACCTTGCCTAAACTCCACTCGTAACTGAGAATGCATTCCCCTTTATCATTAAGGATCAGACCCCCTGCTCCAGCTATGCCTGGGTTTGATTTTGAAGCCCCGTCGAAGAAAAGAGAGTGACAGTTGTTCCTTTGTATCCAACTATTAAATTCTTGGTCTTGGAGTCTAATTTTCCAAGGTCTGTCTTGCCTCTTGTTCGGTGTGTCCTTCTTGAAACTGCCCTGAATATTATGTTGCCTTTCCAAAATGTAACTTATTATGGTTCGCTCCTCCACCGTGAAGTTTGATGCCTTAATTTTCCCTGTGGTGTTGATTGCAATCGCTTCTTGAGCAAGGCTTTTGGCTTTGTTGCAAGTTGTTCGAACATTGGGGCTCTTATCTTGAAAGATTTTTTTGTTTCTTACTAGCCAAATTCGCCACAGCAGAGTGTGGGGGAGAGTATCCCATACTCTTTTCACCAAGCTACTCCTCTTTTCTTTCCAGGAACAGCTTTTTTTCCATATATAAATTGTCTCAGCTATGCTATGCTGAGGTTTCCAAGTTAGGTTGCCGAGAGAGGACGTCTTTCTCCAGCATTCAGTAGCAAAGGGGCACTCTATAAATAAGTGGTGCATTGTTTCTTCAGCATTGCAACAATTGGGGCATCTTGAAGGGCCATTGATTCCTCTTTTGTTTAAATTCTCTGTTGTAAGAATTTTGCCCTTTAGAAGGAGCCATATAAAGAATTTAATCTTTGGAAGAGCTTTTGTATGCCAAGCGATTTTCCAGTGGTTCCACAAAAGCATCTGGGAGGTGTTGTTGCAGATGTGTTGATGGCCTGATTTTATAGTGTAGTTGGATCCTGATGGATCCCAATGGAAGCCATCCATTCCCTCTTTTTTTGTAAGGGCCTTGCTATGAAGATGCTTCTTTAGGGAGCTGAGATTGGTTTCTAATGCAGTAGGGATCTCTGGAAAAGACCATTCCATCCAAGCATGGGAACGGGGGTCCCAGTTGGAGATTTGATCTAGGTTATGAAGGCCTCTGCTATTGAGATACTTGATAATAGGAATAGCTTCTTGATGTGTGTTCAAGGGTGGAAGCCCCATGATTTTATCTGATCCAAAATTGATGTTTTTTCCCCCACCTGGAACCTTCGAAGTATTTTGCTTAAGAATAGGAAGAGATTTCTTGCATAGCCGCCAGATTTTAGTGGATTCTCTGTTTGGCATATTGGAGTCAAGGAAATGTGCCCTGGGGGAGTTGAGGTATTTGATCTCCAACACCTTTTTCCACCATGCTGTGGGTCCAATTATTAACCTCCAAACCATTTTCACACCAAAGGCTAAATTTAAGATTTTTGGGGATCTGATTCCAAGTCCCCCTCTGTCTTGAGATTGAATGACATGTTTCCAACTTACCAAGTTGAACCTACTCTTGTCATTCTTTCTCCCTTGCCAGAGAAAATGGCGAAGAGCGGTTTCCAATTTATGATGAAAAATGGCGGGGGCCTGATATAAAGAGAAGCAATAAAGAGGAAGAGAAGTGATACCTGATTTTAGGAGGATGAGTCTGCCCGTAGGGTTAAGCCACATTGTTCCCCATTGCTGCACTTTTCTTTTTACTTTGTCGATTATCTCGTTCCAAGTTTCCACCTTCAGAGGCCCCAAACTCACTGGCATGCCCAAGTAGGAGAAGTGATTCCATTCAAGATTACATGTGACACCAAAGATGCTAGCTATGCTATGAGCAGTTTGGTTTGTTATATTCCATCCGTAAACACAGCTTTTATGGAAGTTTACTGCCCCTCCTGAATACCCCATATATTGATCTAGCAGATTCTTAAACCATCTTGCAATAGTAGTAGAGGCGCCCCCAATGAGTAATGTGTCATCTGCAAACTGAGAATGGTTAATGTTTTTGACTCCATTTCCAAATTTGATTCCAGTTATAAGACCCACTCTTTTGTTGTGGTCCAAGGCTTGGCTGAATGATTCTGCCATGAGAATGAAAAGATAAGGGGAGAGAGGGCAGCCCTGTCTAAGGCCCTGGGTGGATTGGAAGGATTCACCAGGATGACCGTTGACCAAAGGGGAGATCCATGGTCCAGAAATACAGGCAGCGATAGTATTAATGAAGGGAGATTCAAAGCTCATCTTTTTTAAAACTGCGAACAAAAAGGAGTGCCTTACTCTATCAAAGGTGTTTGCTAAGTCAAGCTTTAACACAAATCCTTTCTCTTGCCTGGATAGGCTCGAGTGGATGGCTTCTTGAACAAGAAGGATGAAGTCATGGATGTGTCTATTGGATATAAACCCCCCTTGATTTTTAGATATCAGGGAGGGGAGAAAAGGCTTGAGTCTCATAGCTAGGATTTTGGTGAAAATTTTGTAAGAGGAATTGCAGAGGGATATGGGCCGAAACCTAGAGAAGGAGGTGGGTCTATTCTTCTTGGGAATGAGAGCAAGGGAAGTGGAGTTGGTGAATCCTCCCAGTTTTCCTTTTCTTTGCACCCATCTAAACATCTTTGCCAGATCTTTCTTAATCAAGTTCCAGAATTCCCTATAGAAGCAGATGGGAAATCCGTCAGGCCCAAGGGCCTTGTCTGGATGCAGAGTCCAGATTGTTCTTTTGATTTCCTCTTCGTCGATCTCACTATTTAGAATATCATTCATCTCTTTGGTGACGCCCTTGGGCAAGTGCTGAAGCAAGTCTGAGTAATCTTTTGCCCCTTGGAGTTCAGTGAGGAGGTCGCTATAATGTTTAGAGGCAGCCTTCTTTATGGCCTCTTGAGTGCTGTGTCTATTTCCTTCGTTGTCTATGATTGCATTTACATTATTTCTGAGCTTTCGAGCAGTGCTCTGTTTATGGAAATAAGCTGTATTTTTATCTCCCCCTTGTAACCATAATTGCCTAGATTTAATTCGCCACATGATTTCTTCCTCCCTATTGACATGAGTTAGCTACTCATGCAGTGCGTTCTCCTGTTCTTTGTATTGATGAGATAGACCTTGCTCTTCTATCTTAGTTTGCACTTCTTCTAAGTCTTTTTTAACTCTCTTTTTTATCTCCTTTAGTTCCTGATAACTATCTCTGGCCCAATCTTTGAGTGCCTTCTTGACTTTCTTTAATTTGGTCTCCCATATGAAGCTTGGCGACCCCTCCACATGCTGTCTCCAGACAGCCTCAACGATCGCTCTAGCTGTAGGATTTCGATTCCATAAAGGGCTGAATTTAAAAGGAATCGGACCAAGAGTGCGATGTGCCTCCAGAGTTAAGGAGATAGGGTAGTGGTTGGAGGCAAAAGTGCTGAGGATGTTGGTATAACCAACAGAAAAGATTGTAAGGAACGATATATTGACCAGAAATCTATCAAGACGTTTCATAATGTTGCCTCTTCCAATTCTTCGGTTGCTCCAGGTGTATCTGTGGTTTTTAGGAATGATTTCCACTAATTCATTCTCCTGAATAATGACTTCTAGATGGCTTCTGAAAGGATCAGGAGCAAAGTTTCCTCCTCTTTTTCCTTGGCGTGCAGGATCAGATTAAAGTCTCCAGCGACTATGAGATTTGTAGTGCTTTCTCCTTCGATACTTTTCTTCAAGTTGTCCCAACAAATTTCCTTCTCTTTGTAATGATTGGGTACATAAACATTGTATATGACTACGTTTCTATCCCCTGTTCTGCTTTCAAGATTAATTCTGATCCAATTTTGGTTGATAATTGCGGAGTTGCATATTTATGGTTGTCCCAAATGGTGACTATCCCTCCAAAGGCTCCTCTAGAGCCGCTAATACTTCCTAAGTACTGCTTATGTTGGTCTATGATTTTTTTCATTTCTTGCTGATCTTGTTTTGTTTCTTGAATCAGCATTATTTCAGGCTTCTCACTGTAAAGTAAATCTCTGAGGGCTGCTATTTTGGAGGGGTGCCCCAATCCCCTACTATTCCATGAAAGGATTTTCATCATGATGCATTGGTTGTGCGGAGAGGTGCTCGCCTCTCTTGATCTTTGCCAGTAACCTCTTTCTCATGGTGTCCAGTGATGAAGGATTCCATTGGAGTTTGAGTGCCCATAGCAATGTCCTTCTGGGCATTCTCATCTCTGTGTTGCTTGGCGGATTTTCTGCCAGGTCCCGGTTTCTTATACGTATCACTTGTTGCTCCATGTTCTTTTGAGGAACTCCTGGTGGTCCTTGTGGGGGGGGCCTCAAGGGAGGGTTGAGAAGAGGAGATCGGAGGCAGATGGGAATCAGAGGGCTCTATGGCGGGCTTGTCAGGAATGGAATCATCAGTGGAAAGGATAAGAAAGGGGTTGGAGGAGGAAGGGATAGGCGGATCTTGAGAGAGGCCAGAGGGGAAGGAGGAGGGGAAGGGGGGCGCTGGGTGGAAGGACCAGGAATGTCAGAGTTCGTAGCAGGTTTGGAGGGGGGGGACAGATTTCTTCTTTTTGACAGGCTCCCAATGTCCATCTTGCTCTTCATTATCAACATTAACAATTTTAGTGCATCTATTCGCAAAATGTCCATATTCGTGACATACCTTGCACTTGAATGGTATCTACTCGTAGTCCAGCTGCTGAATATGGCTCCAGTCATCCACTTTTAGCTTTATTGCTTCAGGGAGTCCTCTTCCTAGATCCACCTCGACACAGATCCTTGCACAGGCTTGCATGTTGTCCTTGGGCTCGCTTCTATCAATGTATTTGCCAACCGCATTCCCTATTGCCTTAACCGATTCGTCTCCCCAGCAGTGAAGCGGGAGATGGGGGAGACGAACCCAAACTGGAACAACACTGGGGATATCCAACTCCGGATCGAAATCAGGGGTCCATTTATTAAGATAGAGACCTCTGGAGTCCATGAAATAAGGCCCGTTTCTGAAGATGAGATCCTTGTCTGCTTTAGATTCAAAGTGAAATGTGTAATAGCCTTTCCCACAAAATCTTATTGATATTTTCCCCGGGATCTTGTCAGACCAGTTGCGTTCTACCCATCTTTGCACCGTTCTTGGCGACGGCCATAAACCAGTAAATTGCCCGATGAGTCCTTTCCCAGCCAAAGAAAGTGCTGCCATGCGAGGAAGAGTTGGGGGAAGCTGAACTTCCTGAAGAATGTCAAGTTTCTTGACGAATTTCGAGATTGCAGGTCTGGGGCGCAGAGGAGGGAGAGATTTTACCAGATCTGAGAAGGCTTTCTCAGGATCCTCCTGAGATGAATCCAGGGGGGCCATGGCTGAGGCCAAGGCCCAGATCGCTGCGTTGCTAGGGTCGATCCGATGGCTTGCTCTGGTTGCGCGCACTGCTCCCTATTACCGCTCTCCTGCTGATGTACCAAATTTTAATAATGATTTTATTTAAAAAGAATTATTATTATTCCTTTTAGGTTAGTTATTAGTCATATTGGTTCTGAGAATTAGTACTTAGATTTTCCTTCCAAAATGGATTGATTATTGTTTGAATTATGTGAATAAAATTAAAAGCATCAAAATTTAGTATAAGGTTTATGTTATTCCATAAAAATTATTAATATTTTATGAAAACATCGATCATGCTTTACATTTAGAAATGTTTAATAAATTATGTAACGTTTATTATTTATCTTATGTTAATTTAAATGGATTAATTATATCAATTTATAAGTAAATGTAATTAAGGATGATCAAGGTTATGTTTGAGTTTATTTTAATTTGTGTTGTTTTCAATTAAGTATTAAGTATGGAGTCGTCTAAAGAGGTAGGAATTGCTCGGACAGCCAAAAGTGGTGGCAAAAAAATTTCAAAAAATCTTGTAGAGGCAGTGTTTGAATCCTGTTTTTGTTGGTGGAAATGGATTCAACACCATCAAAAACATCTAATACACCTAAAATTTTGAAGTTTAACAACTATAACTTAGATTTACAAAAATACTTGCTAGATTTTCTCTAAATATGACCGGAATTTCCATAACTTTCCGTGCAACTCCTCAACCTCGTTAGACTACGCGATTAAGTATTATGTTTTGTAATAAACATGCATTTTAGTATACATATGGCAAGCAAATAACATGTGGCCTTGGACTTATGATATCTTATAAAGAATGTCAAATTTATGGTAATATTTTCAATTTTATAAGTACATTTAACATGCTTTTTTTATAACTGTAATTAAATTAAATATATTTATAATTGGATAGATTATTATTTTAATTATGTGAATAAAATTAAAAACATCAAAATTGAAAGTAAGGTTTATGCATTCCATCAAAATTAAATAAAATTTATCAATGTTTTATGAAAACATCAATGGTAAGTCACATGAAGAAATGTTTAATAAATCATGTAACATTTATTGTTTATCCTATGCTAATTGATATGGATTAAGTATATCAATTTACAATTAAATGTAATTAAGGATAATCATTTAAGTGGTGAAAATAACATAAGTTTAAATAAATCAAGGTTATGTTTGGGTGCATTTTAGCTTGTGTTGCTTTTAATTAAGTATTATGTTTTATGTTTTTTGTAATAATGGTTGTATTGTACTAATAGAATTATTGGTTGTATTAAAAGTTCGTGCACCATGCTCAAAATGTGTATAACCCAATAATGTATAGTTGGATTTTCATGAAACATGCATCTTTTTTTTTTTTTTTCTCTGCAAATACTAAATTCTATTAACTGTAAGGCAAAATATTTTTACATAGTATCGAGGCTTGGAAGAGCTCAACAGAACAGAACTGCCCCTTTACAAACATAAGTTGGGGAAACCAGTTACAGAGATCAAGAGACCAGATAAAAGACATAAAGAGAGACATGTATGCCGAGAAGAAGAACTAAGCCAGCACAAAAACATAAAATCATTGCAAGCCAGCACATGATGTGTCACCAAATCCCTAGCTGGAAGCCAAAAACAGTAGGACATTAGCATTGAACCTTGACCGTGAGCCTGAAACAATAGCCAAAACAAAAAAAGGGAGGCAGTCTCAACTGGCGCTACTCCCCCGTTGTCGTGCCATGGTTCTTCTTCTTAACCAGACCTGCATCATCAGTCCTCAGACCTGCATCATCAATCCTCAGACCTTCATTGCCGCCCAAGTCGCTACCAGGGATTGCCATGGTATGGCTTGCTTCACCATGAGTCCCTTTCTCAGCAACAGGTCCTGTATCTTCAAGGGGAGGAAGATTTTTGAGAAATTCCTCCTGTTTAGACTTCTCATTTTTCCAATTCTCCAAGTTGTCTTTGTCCGTGGAATGCTCACTACTTTGGGAAGGATCAGGGGCAATGTAGGCCAGAGGGGAGACCTGAGTTTCCTCTTCCGAGAGAATAATGGTGATGTGAGCAGTAACAAGGGGCCTATGCAAATTACTTTGAAATTTAAAGTGTGTGGTTTGGAAGGCACTGTTCGGAGTAGGCTTATGACCAGAACTTAAAGATGGCCCAACTTCATGGACGGGGGAGGGATTGAAGGGTTCCTGTGCAGTTTCCACAGCATGACCGGCTGGGGGATGCAAACGGTTGTCACGACGCCCCCCTGAACGATGCCTCTTGCCCGAACGAACCATGATGACAGACAGGAGGTAGGGCGCAAATGGATAATGGACAGGAGAACCAATAGAACATAGTCGGTTGAGGCGAGAGGGAGGCCCAACAGAACTTGCAAACGACAACACAATACCACAGAACTTGCAGACGACCATAGAAATTGCAGACAACAACACAATGCGTGAATCCAGAACAGGGGAGAACTTACCCTTGATAGAAGTGGCTTGGAGCTCGCAACAGTGAGCCAGAGTCAGTCCATCACCAACAACCTCCGCAAACCAAGTTCCGTTGCCGAGCGACTGAGCACAAGGCATGGTGAAATAACTATGGAGCAACATGATTATAACTGAGGGAATGTTGCGTCGATCAGCGCAGTGCATAAATGTGAATCCGCCAACCGATCCAACATTAATAACTTTCCCCAGCTCGCATGAGTTTAAGTCCCGGGAGGCCACGCTGCTCTGCAACTGGCAGTACTAGACATTAACTCCTTGCATGGGAAACAGTAAGGGTGATGGTGCCACCCGCATCCGGGAATGAAACATGCATCTTAGTATGCATATGGTAAGCAAATAACATGTGGTGATCTTAAATAGGAATTCATTGTGTCAATTCTCCTTTGAGTTGACCTACGCAAATTTTCTTCCAAAAAATTAATTGATTATTGTTTAAATTATGTGAATAAAATTAAAAGCATCAAAATATAAGGTCTATGCCATTCCATAAAAATTATCAATATTTTATGAAAACATAAATAATGCTTCACATGAAGAAATGTCTAATAAATCATGTAACATTTATTGTTTATCCTATGTTAATTTATATGGATTAAGTATATCAATTTATAATTAAATGTAATTAAGGATGATAATTTGAGTAGTGAAAATAACACAAGTTTAAACAAATCAAGGTTATGTTTGAGGGCATTTTAATTTATGTTGTTTTCAAGTAAGTATTATGTATTATGTTTTGTAATAAACATGCATTTTAGTATGCATATGGCTAGCAAATAACATGTGGCCTTGGACTTATGATATCTTATAAAGAATGTCAAATTTATGATAGTATTTTCAATTTTCTAGGTACATTTAACATGATTTTTTTAAATTGTAATTAAATTAAATTAGATACATTTATAATTGGGTTGATTATTGTTTTAATTATGTGAAAAAATAAAAGCATCAAAATTTAAAGTAAGGTTTATGTATTCCATCAAAATTAAATAAAATTATGAATATTTTATGAAAACATCAATAATGTTTCACATGAAAAATGTGAAATGAATCATGTAACATTTAGTTTTTGTCCTATGCTAATCTATATGGATTAAGTATATCAATTTATGATTAAATGTAATTAAGGATGATCATTTGAGTGGTGAAAATAAAATAAGTTTAATCAAATCAAGGTTATGTTTGAGTGCATTTTAGTTTGTGTTGTTTTTAATTATGTATTATGTCTTGTAATAATAGTTGTATTGTACCAATAGAATTATTGGCTGTATTAAAAGTTAGTGCACCATGCTCAAAATGTGCATAACCCAACAATGTGTAATTGAATTTTCATGAAACATGCATCTTAGTATGCATATGGTAGGCAAATAACATGTGGCAATCTTAAATTCATGATATCTTATAAAGAATGTCAAATTTATATTAGTATTTTTAATTTTGAAGGTAAATTTAACATGATATTTTTATAATTGTAATTAAATTAAATTATATACATTTACAAAGGGATTGATTATTGTTTTAATTTTATGAATAAAATTAAAAGCATCAAAATTTAATGTAAAGTTTATGCTATTCCATCAAAATTAAATAAAAAATATCTATTTATTATGAAAACATCAATAAGGTTTCACATGAAAAAACATCTAATAAATCATGTAACATTTATTGTTTATCCTATGCCAATTTACATGGATTAAATATATCAATTTATAATTAAATGTAATTAAGGATGATCATTTGAGTGGTGAAAATAACATAAGTTTAAACAAATCAAGGTTATGTTTGAGTGCATTTTAGTTTGTGTTGTTTTCAATTAAGCATTAAGCATTATGCTTTATAATAATGGTTGTATTATGCGAGTAGAATTATTGGTTGTATTAAAAGTCAATGCATCATCCTCAAAATGTGCATAACCCAACAATGTATGGTTGGATCTTTGTGAAATATGCATATGATAAGCATATAACATGTGGCAACCTTAGATTCATGATATATTATAAAGAATGTTAAATTTAGGTTAGTATTTTCAATTTTGTAGGTACATTTAACATTATAATTATTTTATAATTGTAATTAAATTAAATTAACATTTATAAATGGATTGATTATTGTTCTGACTATGTGAATAAAATTAAAATTATCAAAGACGATGACGGATCTCCCGAATACCCTGCCTAGCAAGGGCTTAGGGTAATTTTCCTTAGTTTTACTGCAGGCTCGCCATTTACCCCATAGACCTCTAGCTGGCTTACCGGCTGCGTTAGTTCCCTTCGTTGTTGCCTTCTGTCACCAGCGGTCACGGTGTCATTTCCCTCTTAAACATGGAAGAAGACATGGACTACGAGGAGGTGGATTACTCATTGGACCCATTTCTCAACCAGCCTATTTTTGAAAGCCCTAACCCTAACCCGATGGTTTCTGATTCCCCTTCGCATTATGTATCTGCTCTGTCCTACTCTGCCCCGGTGATCACCCTCCCTGGTCTCATTGCATCCTCCCTTCATTTTGGCACCCTCTCTATAGACTCATCTGCTTTGGATTGTCCACCGCTCTCCCCTGGTACACTCCACCTGCTTGCCGTGGTCTCACCACCCTCACCCTCGTTCAAGCCAAACCTTCAGGAAGACACTCTTCACCTGTCTAGCTTTCCACCACCTCTGGACCAAGCGAGGACTGAAGCTGCAGATCATACAGTTGGGGGCCCTTGAAATCTCAGCTCCAACCCGTCAATATCTACTGCAAATTCCCCCGTCTGGATGCTTCGAAACACCTGTGGTTAGGGTTAAATTGGCATCTCAATTTCAACAAGACAGGCACACTTCTTCTGACTCGCTTCAGTATCATCCATCTGCGCCCCGGACTGGTAAGAGGAAAGTTAAGTGCATAAAGGCTTCGTCAAAGGATTTCACCATTCATTTCAATGAGGGTATAGCAATGGGTGAAGTCGCGAATAAGGCTAGCTATGTTCTGGTTTGGCATGTCTGTGGTAGGGCTTATTCGACGAAGAGATTGACCCTCTAGGTACATGAAATTTGGGGTAATACTCTCAAGGAACTGCTGGAGGTCCAGATCCTCCCTTGCGGGTGGTTTGCTCTGCATTTTTTAAAGGAGGAATATACAGATCTAATACTTGCTCGATACTGGCATATAGAGATGGCTCTGGTCCTCCTTAAGTGTTGGAGTCCTTTATTCGATTCGGAAAGGGAACAGATTGGGGCTGGAACACTCTGGGTTCATTTATCGGGACTCCCACTTCAGTATTGGTCAGAGGATGTTTTCGTCAGGATTGGGACACTCGGCACCTACCTTGACTATGATAAATCCTACATTCAGTCCAAGAATCGAACCCTAGCCCGCATTCTAGTTCATTTGGATACTCGCGAGGGTTTGGAGGAGAAAATCACATTACAATGGAGGCATTTCACTCGAGTTCAGATTCTGGAGTATGAAGGAGTACCGTTTCGATGTAGAAGATGTCATAAGATGGGCATATTTTCAAGGAATTCCCTCTGGTAAAAAAATCACTTGATCCTCAGATCGCTCCAAAAGCCACAAAGGGTCAAGCAGTTTCTCTCCCGGACTATACCCCTGTTTCCACTATTCAGGCTGCTTCTCTCACGGCTACAGAATGTTCGCACAGGACACCATCTCCTCCTTTGACACGCTCCCGGGCTGCTGCTGAGGCTGTGAGAAAAGCGGGTACTCCTCTTTCCTCTCACCCTATCTCCTTTGTATCTCATTCTAGCATTGCATTTCAAGATACTTCATCTCTTATGAACATTACTCCCTCCATACCCTGCACTCTTACCATTCCCCCTCCCATAATTTCTAACACTGCTCCATCATTCCCTCCATCACCCTCCATTCCTTCCTCAACCTCTAAGGACTAGACTAAACCGCCTCACTCATACAATTTGCGCTCTCGCTCACACCCTGAAGGTCATACACTCTCCTATTCAGGGTTGGGACTCACCCTCCCTGGATCTTTCGCCAAATCGCCTCGTGGCTGAAAATCCTATCTCTCTAAAGCCATTCAAAAGTTTGGGGCAAAAGTTGTTACGGGAAAACAATCCACTTTGGACAGGGTTCTTATAGCATTGAATACCCCGGGGCGGTTTCCCCTATGATGTGGCTCTCCTTCAACTGTAAAGGTATGGCTAGTGCCTCCAAAAAGCGAGCCCTACGCAGATTATTTGAAGCTGAGTCTGTAGATATCATTATGCTGCAAGAAACCCTTGGTGAAGCTGATCTCATCACCAGACCTTTAGCACCCTTAAAACCTGGTTGGCACTTTTATTCTCTTGATGCTATGGGGCGTTCTGGGGGGTTAGCTATTGGTTACAATCCTTGCACCATTAAGGTCATATCATCGTGGGGTGGACTAGGGTTTATTGGTATGGATATTTTTTCGGTCGAACTTGGTATGGATCTTCGGATCATTAACATATATGGACCCTGTCATTGGCGAGAGGATTTCTAGAACCGATTCGACAATCTATCGATAACTTCATTTGATCACCTGGTCCTTGGGGGTGATCTCAATTTCTCCCTGGGATTTGGGGAATCATGGGGTTCCCAAGCCCAAGTGGATCCTCTATTAGAGTCTATGATGAATTTATTGGAGCAACATAACCTCACTGATGTCCCCATGAATAAGCCCCTTCCTACTTGGAGGAACAGAAGGATTGGGGATGCAGCTCTAGTTAGAAAGCTTGATCGATTCCTGATTAAGGTGCCCCTATTACATCATCTGAATAGGTATAGACAATGGGTGGGTTCTGGAGGCATATCTGATCACTCTCCCATATATTTGGAGATCCTTGGTCCCCATTCAAAGCCTAAATCCCCCTTTAAATTCAACCATGTGTGGCTACAAGATCTGTGATACATCAAGCTAGTCACTAACTACTGGAAAGCAAATCCCATTTCGAGACATAGATCTCTGGCTGAGGATTTCTGCCAGAATGTTTCTCATCTCAAGCATCTATCTATCACCTGGGCTAAAGAGAAATTACAGAGGGATGATCATTTCCTATCTCAGATTGAATCAGAACTGAGTGAGTTATGGATGATCGTAACAAGGGGTTTACAACTGCAAATGAAAAATCCCATCTTATTAAGCTTGAAAAACAGAAGGATAAGATATTGAAGGAGAGAGAGGAAACCTAGAGACTCAAGAGCAGGGCCATCTGGCTTCAAGTTGGAGATGATAACACAAAATTCTTTCAGAACTATGCCAAGGGAAGAAAGGTGTCTAACACCATTTGGAATCTGCCCTTACCTGATGGAGGTGTGGCAGACACTTTCAATGAACTATCTCTTCTGGGCACCACTCATTTTCAGAATCTCTACAAAACCCCTCTCGGGTCCAATCTAGTGGATATTATTCAAGTAGTTGGCCTTTTTCCTCGGTTTTTGGATGAAGATATGGCAGATGAACTCAACTCACCAGTGACGACTGCTGAACTTGAGGGGACCCTGAAATGGTTTAAAAAAGATAAAATTCCAGGGCCAGATGGATGGACTATTGAATTTTATCTGGCCTTTTATGAACTCTTGGGACAAGACATGCTCAAAGTAGTGGAGGAATGCAGGACCACTGGAAAATTATATGATGCCATAAACTCCACCTTCATTACCCTTATTCCCAAGTCTGATTCTCCATCATCTTTCAACGACTTTCGCCCCATCTCTCTCTGCAATTATCTCTACAAAATCATTGCAAAGATTATTGCCAACAGGATCAGACCTATCCTCTCTCATCATATATCATCCGAGAAATTTGCTTTTCTTGAGAATCGACAGATTCATGAAGCCATTGGCACTGCTCAAAAGGCCATACACTTGATCAGGACCAAAAATCTAAAGAGAATCATCTTAAAGATTGACCTGGCAAAAGCCTTCAACCGTGTTAGCTGGCTTTACATCAAAATGCTTCTCATTCATCTGGGCTTCCCCCATGATTTCATCACCTAGATCATGTCTTGGATCACCACTGCCTCCTTCAGTGTACTCATCAATGGATCTGCTTCACATTTCTTTCATGCCAAGAGGGGACTCAGGCAGGGTTGCCCCCTATCTCCTTTTCCTTCTTGTCATGGAAGGACTCAGTCGGCTCCTTGCACAAGCAAAGAGAAATGGTCAACTATTTGGACTAAAAATAAATGACCTATGTTACCTCACTCATCTTCTTTTTGTCGATGATGTCCTCATTTTTTTTCTGGATGGTAGCATACGAGACTCTGCCTCTTTTGCTAATATACTCTCCCTTTTCTCTCGGGCTACGGGCATGATGGCTAACCATGGGAAATCCACTATCACCTTAGCCCATACTTCCATCAAAGAGTCTCGATATGTTCAACAACACTTCCCTTATTGCATCCTCCCACTTAATCAGGGTTTTAAATACCTGGGGTTCTAGATCAAACCCCTGTGTCAAAAAATTGTTGAGTGGATATGGTTGGTCATTAAGTTGGAGAAAAGGCTATCAAATTGGTGTCATTGATTCTTATCTAGAGCAGGAAGATTAGTGCTCATCAAATCAGTACTGGAGGCCACACCTATTTTCTGGATGGCTTTAGCATGGATACCCAGAAACATCCTTGCCCGCCTTCAACAGATATGCAACAGATATATATGGAATGGTCATCAAGATAAGAAGATTTTTGCTTGGGTTAGTTGGAATAAGATTGCTCTGCCCAAAAAATGGGGAGGTTGGGGATTAAAAGATTTAAATCTTTTTGCTCAGGCGCTTGATGCTAAAATGGGATGGACACTTCTCATTGGACAGAACCTCTAGATCACTATCACTTATCACAAATACATTTGGCTTCTACAACTCATGGACTGGGTGCATCTACCAAGATGGTCTAGGATCGACATATCTTCTATTTGGAAAGTTGTGCTTCACTCCTTACCTATCGTCCGCAATAATTTTGCATGGAGGATTAATTATGGCTCAAAAGCTTGCATCGGCTTGGATCCCTGGACTGGTGGAGGCGACTGACACCATCTTCCGAGAGAGCTAATCCATCATCTAAATCAAAGAGATATCAAAGTTATCGCTCACATTGCTGATCAGGATAATACCTCCATCTTTGCACAGGGATGGAAATCTGCTCATTTACTTAATATCCCACCCCAATGGCACCAAACGTGGCAAAATTACACTTCTGCACTGATTGAATCTCACATCAGAATTAAGGAGGGACCTGATGAACTTATGTGGTGCTTAGCTAATAATGGAGTATACACTCCAAAAGTTGGTTATCTTGGGCTAATTAATAGCAGACAGCCAGAGGTTACTCAAGGTTGGTGGTAGGCTATCTGGAAGCTAAAAACCCCACCGCGAACCAGGCTCTTTTTCTGGTATGTGCTTAGTAAAAAAGTTCTCACTGGGGAATTTTTAACCCATCGTGCCATATATGGACCGCACTAGTGTGTCCTCTGTAAGCAGGCCTCAAAATCGATTGAACACCTTTTTCTAAATTGTGGTTCTACGGTAAGCCTTTGGCAATCCATCTCTACATTGATCCAATTTGTTGGCAGATGGCATGGGGAAGACATAAATCAAGCCTGGAGAAACTGGTACAACGCACATCACGAATCAAACCTGCTTTTCCTCCCTTTGCTTATATGTTGGTCTATCTGGCTGACCCGGAACAGAATTATTTCTGAGGATGGTGTTGCTAGATGGCAGATTATTTCTGCTAAGATCATCTCCGCCTACCATGAACTGCCTGATTTCATAGTGCCTCTCCCTCGACGACCACTTGCACCTGATCCCATTGATAAATCTATCCCCTGGGCTTACTTTGACGGTGCTGCACAGGAACACGGGTGTGGGGGAGGTTTCCTATTGTATATATCTGAACATCATCACTTCAAGGTCAAGATGGGACTTGGAGGAGGGACAAAAATTATGTTGAATTAATCACCCTCCAACATTTAATGCATTTCTCACTAGGCCATGGCTGCATCAATTTACAGATTTATGGAGACTCAAAAATCATTATAAATTGGTTCAATAACATCACTTCTTGTCGTGCACACATTCTTAGAAATATTTTAGATGAAGTGGTCATATTCAAATCTCAATTTAACTCCATCTCATGTCATCACATTTACAGGGAACATAACAACAATGCTGATAGGCTTTCCAAGGAGGCCATGCTACTACCTAGAGGCCAATGGATGATTCAGGAGCAGAGGGTTACTGTCCAGTACCAATACTACCACAGGCCATATATTGATCAGGCATATCATAGGGTAGATGGGCCCTAAATATTTTTTGGGACATATCCAGCCATAATATTATTCATTGTATATATCATAGTATGTTTTTATGTTTAGACTATCTATTATGCTATCGCCTTGCGTGGTGAATCTATATTGTAGATATCTCAGTTATGGTTTTCTATTATCATGCTATCGCCCTGCGTGGTGAATATGTTTATTACTCAGCACCATTTTTGGAATGGACATGGATGTATTTATTTTTGTCTTGTACACACTGATATGGCTAAGGGCCAAATGCTGCATATAGCTACCAAGCATCTACTATATGTAATTTTTCAAAAATAATGAAAGATTATGATTTTTCCTTTGGAAAAAAATAATAATTTAAAATTATCAAAATTTAACTTAAGGTTCATGCTATTCCATCAAAATGAAATAAAAATTATTAATGTTTTATGAAAACATCAATAATACTTCACATGAAGAAATGTCTAATAAATCATGTAACATTTATTATTTATCCCATGCTAAATTAAATGGATTAAGTATATCAATTTATAATTAAATGTAATTAAAGATGATCATTTGAGTGGTGAAAATAACTTAAGTTTAAACAAATTAAGGTAAAGTTAGTGCACTATGCTCAAAATGTGTATATCCCAACAATGTATCGTTGGATCTTCATGAAACATGCATCTTAGCATGCATGTGGTAGGCGAATAACATGTGGCAACCTTAGACTCATGATATCTTATAAAGAATGTCAAATTTATGTTAGTATTTTCAATTTGTAGGTATATTTAATAAGATCTTTTTTGCCCTTATAGGCCTGACTTCCAATAATCTTGACTTTTGTAACTGGTTTGAGCCAACCCTTAATGCTCTGTACTTGATTAGTAGGGATTAATTGTATTTATTGTATCATGTCATGCAAGACCCATGATTTGTATAAATGTATAAATAGCCTCCATTAGAATATTAACAAGTGAGACTAAATACTAGACTATGTAGCCTGTCCTTTCTAACACACCACTAATTTGTTCCCACCATCAAATTATCATGTGTGTGACTAGATGAAGGTTCCATATGGTGTTGGTTATTAGGTATGTTTTATTTTCAAAATTCTTATTTCTTCTTCTTCTTTTTTAACTAAAACAAGAAATAAGAAAAAATATGTGGCCAAAACACGTAGTTGAAGTACATCGAGATGAATATTACAACGGAAAGTTCTTCCACAATTCTAGAAAGAGAGCAAAAAAGCATTCTCCACCCAACAAAAAAAGAAGGGGGCAGATTCAATATTAGATATTCTAAAACTTGAGCCTACTTCTTCTTGAAAATAAGAGTAGATTCTTACAAATTGTTTATACATAATGGTTCAAAAACAAAACATTTCTAAGATTTAATCAAAATTGAACTCCCTTTAGAACCATGAGATGTTAAAGATTGATGGGCACTAGATTTTGGGATATATTGCTTTGATAGTTTTCTATTTCTTGTTAATGGAGGGGGGGATCATTTTTTTATTTTTATAACTTCTAAATATGAAGGAGAAGAAGAGGCGAGAATGACCTCCTCTTCCTATGAACATGCCTTTTCTTCCTTTTTCAATTTCTTTAGAAGTAGCCTCTTCCTCAACGTGTGAACGGATGTTCTCTAAAGACATGTGATTTGGATCTCACTGATCTTCTTTACATGTGACTTTTTCCTCTTAGGATTTTAAAGCTTCATATTTATTAAGAGAGGGAGGATGTTGATAAGATTCATACTTGATGGAATGAGGCCTTTTAAATTGATTTTTTTGTGCTTCATTGAAATTGGTTTGAATGCTTCTTGCTCATCATTACTTTGGGAATATAGAATGATGAAAGTATACTAAATGTTGTAGCTTTTGGACATCTATTTTTAAAGTGCCCATGCTCATGGAAAAAATTGCATTTAAAAAGGACTTTCTCACAATCCAGAGCTAATGTTGGGACCAACCCTCCAAGTCAAATTGAATCACCTTAGAGAGCCCTTTTGCAAAATCCATTTCCACAGAAATTCTAGCACATGAGAAGTTATTGTCCTTGCCCTTAAAGATAGAAATGCAGTGGCCTAATTTGTCACCTATGGCTTTGAAAATACTATCATTGTAGCAAAAAAGGGGAAGATATGACAATATAATGTAGATAGTGTAGAAATGATTTTCATGGAAGGACTAAAAACCAAAATCCAGTGAGTGAGAAACATTCCCCAAGTAACCATATATCCTTAAGGGAATTAAGATTCTTCTTTGCAGAGGCAAAAACCCCCAAATACAGAGAAGGAATAGTATATGTCCTTTTTACAAATCTACCACATGGTAGAGAGCTATCACCATCCACATTAGGGTTGGAAAGACCACCCATTGTACGAGCCCAAAATTGTTATTCCATGTACTTAATCTAGTCACAAAATGCTCAACATTTTAGTGTAATTTGCACTTGGTTAATTATGGATTCTCACTATATCACTTTATCATTATCTTTTATCCAATGTATGAGTACCATTTGCACTTACCCTTGATTTGGTTACCAAATTAGTGTCATTATAACATCATCCATTTAGCCTATGTAATTAAGTGTGGAGGTATAATCATGCCCATTATATTAATTGATCTGTAAACTATAAGGTATATTCCACTTATTATTGCAAACATCTCTATTTTTTCATGAAAATTGAATCTTTTTGGCATAGTCGATGTTTGCCAATTTTTATTGATATTTTTTAACTTTTTACAATGTTTTGGTTTTTTAGACCCTTGTTGATTTTATCTCGATGTTGATGTTTGCAACATTGATTCCACTAGATAGTTCATCACAACAAATCTACTAAACTATATTCAAAATTTTGAAATCTAAACTATGAGAGATATTTTTTCATTATATTTCTAAATTCATTTATTATTGTGTTATCATGCATGAAATCAATCAAGTATGGAAAATAGAGAACAACTAAATAAAGCTCACAAACTACAATGAACACAACATATGATCTAGAAAACCCATTCAGGATAAAACCCAACTAGAAGGTGATGTTGTTATGCTTTCTCTTTCTCTAAATGGAAATGGATGTAAGTACAAAGAACTGAGACATGTGGCCCATGGATTGCTACAAGCCATAAACCATCTATGTTTTCTCTCTATATATCCACTATTGGCTACTTTACTCATTTATAGAACAAACTGCACTTGAATGGAACGAAACCCATTTTCCTCCTAGTGGCGCAATTATAACACAATTTGATAGCTAACTAGGGGTTAAATTTGACCCATTCAACCCTCAATATGTATTACAAGTCGACTCCTCTAAAGTCTTCTTCATAGTTATCCCATGGCTAGCCCTATTTCCATGAGTAATGGGTGTTGATGTGGCATCATCTCGAATTATGGTGGTCAATTTCGATAGGTAAACTTCCAAGAGGCATAACTTTCTTTGATGAGCTCTAATTGAGGTGATTCTTGCATAGTTTGAAAAGTATCGATATGTAGATTGTGGAATCCAAGTGCATAGTAAGGCTAGGACCACAAAAAGTGCTCATTTAAGGCCTCAAAATGGCTCCTAAAGCTTTTCACCTGAAATTTTCCAAACTAGGACCACCGGAAAAATGACCTTGCAACCAGAAAAATGACCTTGCAAGCTAATTCCTCCAAAATCTCCCATCTAAAAGCATAAATACAAATGAAAAATAATATAATGATCCAATCCATATCATTAACCAATATCCTTCTTAGAACATTCCCTCCTCAACTAACTATCATGCTAATTTATGTGTTATTTATTGACTTTATTAGAGGCATTGTCCCTATTTTGTCTTCTTTATTGGTTTGAACCATGCCACTACTACTCATTAAAACTATTGATATTCCTATGGACAAATTTGGTAACGCCTTTTCCATTTATTCTAGAGTTATACAATATGTTGGATGGAAAATGCAATTGTACAATAGTCATAGGGATCTATCATCAATAGTAGGGACAACAAGACAAAGATTTGCTTCATGATTGACATTCTACATAAACTTGTCCTTAGTTGGTGGCAATAAATGTGTCCACCACTTACTATATTTTTTGAAGTGGAAATATACTTCCATTGAGGATTCTAATCATTATTGTGCTTGTGTGCATGCCATGAAAACCATACATGAAACCTAGTGTGCCCATGCAATCATTTCTTAAGGCATATCAAAGTACAATAAAAAGACATTGACCAATTGCACCAATTGCAAGATATTGTCAATATCTAAATTAATACCCATTTCTAATCGACAAGCCACCAGATGAACTAAGTATTCACTAGGACATGGACCATGTTAATCATCATAATTATTTATCGTTGATGGCCCAATGATGATTGTTTATGGTGTGCTAACTCTTGATAGAGAGGTCACAACCCATTTAGTGCAAGCATCGCAAAACAACAAAGGATTAGTTTGTTGGGTATGTGTTATATTCTTTGCATGACTATCCTCACACACTATAAGATGTGTGATGTGTAGTGGGGTGTTTGCAAGGGGGCGGAAGCTTGCTTGCGTGGGGGTTCTAGGGGAGTGCCCCCTCCCCCCT
>APFE030828820.1:91363-135293 GCA_000404065.3 Pinus taeda | reverse complement strand
AACCAAATGAAGAGCAGCATTGTCCTTCTTTTCATCGTTGAATATTGGAAGATCCTCTAACCAATCAACCTTTGGCATAGGATTTGGAAAACCAGGGATATGAGACCGATTCATAGGAGCATACTTGGCATTCATTCTTGCAGTGGAACTCATCTTGGAACTTCATCAAGCTACTAATATTCTAGTAGTGGAGTCACCTTCCAATTTGTTATTCGATGTGTGGAGTTGCCAAGGTAGTTTTGCAGCCTCAAAAAGATGTCTGAGCTCCTGCTACCTTCAGAAGTTCAGCATCTTGATTTCGGGAATGAATAATCTTCAGACTCCCGGCAGAAGCACCAAAATGTTATCTCAAAATCTGACCCTGGAACGTTGCAGAACAGGAAGACCTCACGTAACTATTTCAAACCTACTTTAGGCTGAGGCTTAGCCTCCCCAACCAGAGAGGGCTCTCTCAAAGGATTAATGTATTTGATTATGATTAAGATGGCTAACTCTTGTGAATCGAATGTAAAAATATGAGTGGTGGAAACAAAATTAGAAACTATCCATTGGGCTTATGGAGTCAACATCATTTCAGTATAAAAATGGTATCAACTTTACATAGAAGTCAGGGCATTCAGGATTCAACACATTCAGAACATACCAAAAACATATAGGACCACACATTCTATGAATGTATACAGGAAGTTAGAGCACTATGAGTGAATTCTAAGTGATTACACATTCATACCACTGCAAATATTGGGAAAAGAACAATACAACACATTCTGAACATCGAATCCTTCCTGAGTCCTGAGAAGCAAAGCCAATCTTGTATTACTAAAACAAAGTCTTTACATAAAGCCAAATATCAGAGCTTTTTTCAATAAATTTCCAACCCTTTGTACATTAGATGTTCTGCTATATATATAATTCATGTAGATTACTTCCTCCAGCATGAGGGGAATTCGAATTCCTCCTAATTTGACACTTATTGACACTTAAAACTAACTATTTAATACAAAAGACAACTAACTAGCAGTCCTAGAGACCTAATACAACTATGAGTGTAACTCCTTATTATGATTATAACAACCTTATCTAAACATTTAAAGCCTTCTTTGACACCTATAACTCCATGAAGTTGAATTTTGTGGTGCTCATAACCCTCTAGCTGGCCCTTGGTGACTCATCCTTTTAATGTTTCTAGAAACTAGGAGACTGTTCCTTGCTCTGTTCTGGCTGAAAAATAGGTCTTGGGACAGAGCTCATATCTTCTCATAAAAACTGTATTTGGAAAATTGAAGAAGGCTTTTGTGAACCAATCTATGCTGAACAAAAGCCTCTCTTGGTTTTTTGAAACACTACTCCAGCTGTCCAGAATCGATCCTTGAAGAAGACGTGTAAAACATGAAATTTTGATTTTTGAAAAACTGCACCTACAACAGTTTCATAGTGCAAGTTTGGTCTTTCATTTCTCCCAGATCATAATGGATTTGAAGAAAGTGGAAGAGGTTTTTGTAATTCAGTATCTTAGGAATGAAAACCTCTTTCACTTTTCAGAGATGAGTTTTCAACTGCTCAAAACCTCTTCTAGAAGTTGATTGGTAAAAACAAGAAGACAGTTTGATTGATAAGTTGACTGATAAAGTTTGAAGTTAAAAATGTCTTTCCTCTACTTGTTTTGCACTTGCTGAATTTTGATACTTTGTACATGATCCTTTATAGAGATTCTCCTTCAAAAATATTTTCCTTTGTCTTTCAACATTGGTCCATGAAAGCATAATGTGCAGCTACAGCAGTTTCGTAGCGCGCTATGAAATTGCTGTGTAATTTTAAAAACACAGCTTCAGGTCAAAAATTCAACTCTCTTGATCTTTCCTTTGCTTGAAATGGCCTTTCCATCTGCTGTGAAGTTGTTCAAAATTGCTGTGTGATTTCTTTTAGCTAACTTGCTCCTAGTTATTCTTCTTTGTACCATTTCACCTGTGAATTGTTCTTGTATCTTTTCTTTGATCTGACCTTTCCCTTTTTTTTTAGCCTGCTGGGGTGTGTCTTGAATTACTAATGGCCTTGTGGGCTCCTTTCTTTCTGTATACTCCTCCATGGAATTCTTGCAACGTGAATATTAACGAATTCTACACCGTATCAATTTCGATCACTGCCTCGCTTGCCATGGATAAGGAAAGCTGCCTCGCTTGGTCTTCAAAAAATTCAAATTGAACACCTGTCAATGTGCTCCTCATGCATGAACCCAAACCTAAATCATAACTGTGAATACTTGGCTCTTTTTGAAACTTGCAACCTAAGTGTACCAAGACACCTAATGATTCTAATGATGATAATGAATGGCTGCATGTGATAGGAATGGTTCAAGGACTGACACATGGTGATGAAAAATTAACGAATTTTGATGGAAAAGACAGTTAGACAAGGTCTAGCACAAATCCCTGATTTCGTAGCGCAGCTAGTGTAAAATCTGGGTTTTGTGCTGCAAAATCACCTAAAGTATGTTGCGCTGCGAAAACACCTAAAGTATTTATGCTATGAAATCACCCAAAACATGTAACACACAATAATCTTTGAACAAAGCTGACACATGGAGATTGTGTGAGTTATGAGACCGGTGATGAATGAGAATGGATAGTTGACCTTTTGAGCATACCACTAAGACTCCTAAGACTTAGACTCTAAGGCAAACAAAAATTAAACCTAGATTAGCACCGAACCTTTACCATCAAACTGATGTAAACAATTTTAGAAATTGCTTCTTAAGTGATAACAAGC
The DNA here is from genome assembly GCA_000404065.3 of Pinus taeda. Classification (NCBI taxonomy): domain Eukaryota; kingdom Viridiplantae; phylum Streptophyta; class Pinopsida; order Pinales; family Pinaceae; genus Pinus; species Pinus taeda. The sequence goes on along the minus strand of APFE030828820.1, from coordinate 132,527 downwards.
GGGGTCCAAAGCTTCTGCTTCGTGGAACCCTCTCGACATTTCGCACCCTCCCTCACTTTCCTCTCATTGCCCCCACCCGAAAAGTCTTCTACTATTGACTTCTGCCACTTCTACTTCCACTCGCCACCCACCACATGGACCTCCTATCCCCACCTTCCATCAGCACATACATGCCCATGCATTCTCTTCCACCTCACTCTCGAGTACCCCACTCCCGCGACTACTCCCGACCGTTAAACTTATCCTGGTCACTCATCTCCTCCCAATCTTATGCTGCCATCTGGTGCCGCTCTCACCATGTCAATAGGTTGTTACTGTATTACCTCCCTTCTTTTCCCTATGCAATGGACCCACTGCCCATTAACAGTAAAGGATTAATGGTTAATTGGCAAATTTCTCTATATAAATGCTCTAAATAGTAAAAATTCTTTCTTCATTGTGTCATATGATCAATAGCAAGTTACATATTCTTAAGCTACAACAATGACCAGTTAAATTGCCCTGCCATTACTGTTTCAAACTGTCATCAGGGATCCAGTTTGGCGTTCCTCTATCGTTTTCCTACTCCAAGTAATCCGTGACCTTTTTCTCATCTCAACAAATACATCATGCCACCTAAAATGAAATTCCCCAAAGAAAAGGGAAATAAACCAGAAGAGTACCCCATGTTGCCCCCACCTATAGACTTAGATCATGTACCCTTATTGAACTTGCAATATAAAATTGTTGAAACGCACTGTGAATTCGACTTGCTCGAACTTCACAGTTGGTTAAAATAAAAATTTCTTGACCAAAGCGATGAAATTAATCTGTGGAAGTCTACCCTACCTCAATTCATGTCCCCACATGCCCAATTTTTCCCTAAGTTAGTTTCCTGGTTTCATTTGAGTTATGTACCCTCTCAGAGAGCTATTGTAAGTCACAATGGTCAAGTTTTGATAACTATCACAGCTGAATCCATTGCCCAAATGCTCTTGGTAACAATCCCAGTGGCAGCTAGGTCATTGTCAGTAGACTCTCTCACAGAGCTCTACAAGAATTTAATTTTTCCCCAGAGAGCCAAGATCTTTTAATTTTTTATGCCTGAAGATGCCCAATTACCATAAAGCTAACCCTCCATATTCATTTTCCATGTTCCATGAGGGAACCAAGTAGATTATTTCCATCATCTCTTACATTCTTAGTTATCATTCTGACCAGTGGTTGATGAGGCCATTGTTGGCTTCCTGTCAATTTTCACCCTAGTGAGCAACCAATCATTTTTAATTACAATTAGTTTATTGCAGAGCCTATGCATGATCAGTTTATCAAATTTTCTACAGAGGGAGCTTTCAAATACTCTATTTCAGTGTACATGTTTATTTATCAACAAGCAGACATATTCCCTTTCACTTTGTAGAAGATGGATGAGCGGGGTAATGCTCAGTCAGTCATACAATGGACATCCATGGTGAGAACGAATTCCACATAATTTTCTTTCAAAAACTTTGTGGACCAGTTCTTATACACGGTGGAATGTCTTCTACATGGTGATGTGGAGCCCGGAATAGATGAAGACATTAAGAAGATTCAACATCTTAGTGATCAAGTAAAGATAGGGAACTTGTATCTTTACCAGACCTATACAGATTTTTGGATATATGAGTGTAAGTTGCCACCCTACAAACTGCCCAAATTTGTGCCTGTGATACTTTTCTCATTAGAGTACATATGGAAGATGATTCACATGGATGATCTACATTTCATGGTAGCCAAGAAGAAGGCTCAGTTCAAGATTAAAGCCAGAGTAGGACCTTTTGTCTGTAATAACAGATCAACTGGTAAGGAAGCTGATTTTTTGCTGAAGCAAATGAACTTTAAATTGAGCTTCACCTGGTCTTATGACCCTTTTGGCTTGATCTCAAAGCTAGGGGTGGAGCAAAATACCACACCTTATTCACATACTCCTTGACCAGAAATCAAGTTGTACATGAACCAGAATCAATGGGTGGAAAACACACTGCAGGAGGCAGAGGAGCAGGTTCTCTCTAATACAACCACTAAAAAGCCCATACCTAAAACATGAGGAGAGAGTAAGAGAAGAAGAATCTTCCGATGATAGAAATAGGAGCAAAAGATTTCCTAGTTTATACAAAGAAGAAAAAAACCAACTCTACAACTATTTTTCAACAGGACACAGAAGAACAAAAGACTATTGTAATGATAGGTCCACATGTGTCAAGCAGAGAGGAGCATATATTCATAGTATCACCATATTCATATACTTCCAAAGATCCTCCATAGACACCAAAGGCAATCGTTTCAGCTCAAGGCACTACTGAGCCCAACATTTTTTCCAAATACAATGCAATTAAGCAAAGGAATGAAATGCTAAAAGCCTCCACTTATACACAGTTCTGGAAAGAAACAGTTGTATCTCAGGATAGATTACTATTGGCATTCGACTCAAAGAAGGGAAAAATGTAGATAACATTTCTCGAAGCCAAAGTACCAGCTCCCATGTCACCTGGAGATTACAAGGAATCTGTATTCACTTTTGATGCACAACATATTCATCCCATAGACCAGATGGACCTGCACAAACAAACAAGTGAAATGATGTATTCCACATTCACTAACAATGCCATGTCTACTCTAAATTGCAGGTATCACTAAATAATGTACAGTCCCAACTCAAGTTAGAGAAGATTTCATCCTTAAACAAGGATACTAGAATCAAGTCATTGGAGGACTTGGTGATCAAGTTGGGATATAATCCCAAAGATATCAAGGCAACTGAAGAACTTCTGAAGAAAAAGGATGCTAACATAGCAGCCTTGAGAAAAAAATTAAAGTTGCCTACCACAGAGGATCCACATGCCAAGGAGCTAGGAGAGACGGAGAAGCAAAAAGAGGATATGTTCAAGATAGTCATCAAGCTAAACAACCAGATCAGGGACATGGAAGTAGAACTGGAGAAACAACTCAAAGAGAAAGAGAAAGAAACATAATTGGCCATAGTTCCACTTACAATAGTCCCAATCTCAGCAACCACAACTCCGAGAGCATCTACATCAACTTCAGCACCAGCACAAACATCAGATTTTGCAAGTGAGCTTGTTAAAGCCATGGACGATTTGTCCATTCATGAACATGAACTTTTTAAGTTAAGAGCTCAACTTCAGACACTGTCATAACAAAAGAAAAAAAATGATAATTTTTATGTGGCAGAGTTGCAGAAAACCCATCAGTTAAATCTAAAAATTTAGTAGTTGCACAGTGAATCAGTTATGGGTCAAACTCTGGCCCAAGCCAGAGAAAGTATATGGACAAAAATCGGTGAAGCCATCACAGAAATATGGCCTTCTATACATATCATTTTTTAACAGCAGGAGTTAGTGCAAAAAAGCCAAGAGGTGATAAGGCCGATTAAAATAGACTTGGGGCAGAAACCCGGGGAAGCTACAACCATCATCAAGTTTATTTCCAAGAATAGAGAAGAACTACAGGAGTTGGGAATTCAGGACAGAACAGAGACCATATTGGATGTAAAAAGGATGCAGACCAAAAGGATTCTTATGAATCAATTGGATGAAGAATGCCAGAACTTAGAAACCGGCATAGACAAATTCCACAAGAAGTTGTAGGTGCTGAAGAGGAAAGGTCTACCAAAGTTGATTAATGCAGAGAATGAGCTCATGATCCTAACATAGTACTGGGACATATTTAGTAGGATTGCCCAAGACAAATCAAAGTTTATAGGGATCAAAGGGCATATCATAGGGAAGCATTCATGGAGGCCTCAGATTTTGATTTATTTCTCAGTTGTGAGGTCAGACACCTATTTTTCATCAAGCCAACCTTCCAAAAATACATAGATGTGGATAAACGCTACATGAAATTGATTAAAATTTCAATCCCAAGTGAAGATAGGTGGGAGAAATTATGCGAATTACTGGAGTAATTCATAAATTCGTAATTGGACAGCAAGGAAAAACAAAGTAGCAAATTTTGAGGCCTAGTCACCAACAATCTCCCTAAAAAATAGGGTCAACATTCAACAGTTTGAAGATTCCTATTGTTTTGTTCTAGTTTTGTAATTAGTGTAGACATTAATAGGATTCCATCTTGATCTTTTGAATCAATATATTTTGTAATTATTTTTGTATAAATACTTCAAAAATCGAAGCATTAGTGTTGAAGAAAGGACTTATGTTGTAAAGAAGCTCACCGAGCTATCATTGATCATATTTCAGTAATACAACACAAGCATTACAGGATTCTTGTGTCAATTTCATTAGTGAAGTGCATCTTTCTCAGTTAAATATTTTCATTGTTTTTCATATATGTGACTCTCTGAAATCTAAATTATTGTAAGAAGAGTATGAACATAATTTGTTTAAAAGTACACTTTGTATATGACTTATGAATAATTTTTATGTTTTCTACTGAAAATTAAAAACATAATTCTTAATTGCTCTGCTTTTAATTGGATTGCTGAATCTTTTTCTTCTCCTCCATACCATAGATCTTAAAGGATCCAATGAACTTGCCTACCTTGCCCTGTAAGTTTAGCCTGTAAACTTTGGATTTGATCAATCTAAACCTGCGACTCCATTGCCCAACGGTATAATTCCACTATCTCAACCCAACAACACAAAAAACCCAAACCTGAACACGACAACTAGCCTAATATCATTTGTAAAATAGAGCTAAATCATAAAGAGAGATCCCTCTTTGAAACTAGAAGGGCTAGATTCCCAGTTTCCACAGCGGTTCTAAGGTTACCTCTGTAATTTACTCTACAAACTCAAAAATTACGGAGTAATAACAAAGTGGACACTTTGAAGAATTTTCTAGATTCATTAACAAAATTTGTGAGCACTAAGAAGTTCTCATGGTGTAGAGAAATAATGGGAATTATTTCACTAGATTGCTAATTATTTACTCATGTGACACCCTATGTGCAGAGAAAACAACATGTGGGAGAAACAACTATCCTTGTGTGTTGTAAAATGCACAATGTGCAATGGGTGTTGCCCCCCCAAAAAAAGGGTATTTTGGCATCCTTTTTTGGTGGTTTTCGACACATGATTTTTGCTAAAAGTGTTTTTGTGGTGCATGGAGGTTTTTCCCAATTTTGGGTTTCTAGGATAAAATCTTTGTGTTAATGTGTATGCTTTCCATTGCATCTTTTTTGTTTTAATTAAGAATATGTTTACAACAATTAATTATGTAAGGTTAAAGCTACACAATTGAGTTATAAACATTAGGTAACAAAGACATCACGAGGTGCATCAATTCCCACCACCTTAAGTTCTACCATTAGTGTGCACTATTTTTGAAACTTAGTAGTTATCAAGGTAATCCTTGACATTGAGGACATCTCCCTACCATTTTTTCACTACCTTGGTCATTTCACAAGTTATCCTCACTACATTTAGCTTTCACACTTGAATCCCCTTGTTCATTTCATTAATATCATATACTGAAATATGCTTACAAACAGAATGGAAATAAGACTAGCTCGGGCGATGGTAGCTTATCTTTGAGAAACGATGTGGCATCTACATGCCTTTGAACTGTGTTACAATGAGGCTTGAAGGCCTATTTATTATTGATAAACAATGGAAAACCCCAAACATCCAAAAACCTAACCCTAGGAGATGAAACGTCAAACTATGGGCCCCAATGGGGTAAATTGGTACATTAATTTCTCAGGGTCGTAACTTTGGCATATGATCTTCATCTGATGCACACGATACCTCATTAGAAATATCTATTCGAGGACTACAATTGTTGAGAGCGAATATCAAATTGAAAATAGGTAATCATGCCCAACGATTTTCCAAAAAAATGTCGTTTAGGGCCTCAAAATGACTCCAGAAGTTCATGACCCGAAAAACTGCCAAAAAATAGTAAATTGTGCTACAAATAAGGAAACTGAAAAACTGAAAGAAACAATTGTGGGGGTCCAAGTAGAATAGGTGTGTGGCCACCAATATCCACCTGGATCAACTCTTGACTAAAGTTACATATTTTACCCTTCTAGAGCGTTCTTCATAGTTCTCATGTGGCTAGCCCCTTTCCCATGAGTAACAGGGGTTGAGTGGCATGTACTCATGCCATGGTGGTCAAACATGGTAAGTCAACTTCCAGGAGATAAATCTTGCATACAAATTCCAATTAACATAATTCTTGAGCCATTTGAAAAGTATTTGAGTTTAGAATAGTGTCACAAGGAACCATAATTACGTGGGAAATTTTGAGCCCCCAAAAACATCATTTAAGGCCTTAAAATAGCCCTAGAAGGTTTGAAACCCCAATTCTCCAAACTAGTCCGCACCGATAAAACTACTCCTACAAGTTGATTGCTTCAATTTTTCCACTTGAAATCATCAATATAGATGACCAATTATATAATGATCAAATCCAAATCATTCTATGACAATGGTTGTGTAATCAAATCAAATTGTGAGTAGGGAACTTTGTTCCCTGCCACATTATTCATGTCATCTTGCTTGTTCAAACTAATAATTGTGACCAAAGTGACCCACTCTTTATCATGTCAACCTACCAAATCATCCCATTTAGATAAACTATTGAGAATCAAATCACTTCTACCTCATCGTGACAACTTGTAGGTATGAAGTTAATTAATGCTAGTTGTTCAACATGTAAAATTTATGGATCTTACTACTATCAACCCACACATGCTATTTCTCTTGATCCTTAATGTAAAATCCACACTAGGCCAATAATCAAACCAATCCAAAACACATGTATTTATTTTAAACCAAGTATTTAATTCCAATCAAGATAACACAAATACATATACATTCAAGATATAATCATAAAGAATTTATAATTGCAATTCCAAATACCATCAATTGCATTTATGAATCATCATAATATGCCATTGATGTCGCATTTCCACAATCATTAACTAACTCACCATTATGATGAAAATTCATTATGAATGTATTTGACCCTCACTCATTAAGCACAAACCAAAATCATTTTAGAGGGATTGGACTTACATTCATACTGGTAAATGAATAGATTGGACTTATGTTCATATTGGTAAACTAAATTCATTGAGAAAGGACTTCACCCATGTCCATTAACCACATGCCAAAATCAATGTGAAAGGACTTTAGACAACTCATTCATTAATGTAAATTGTAATGATCGAGGTAGAGTAGAAAATTTTTCTCAGCCCATTAACAAAACTCCTTAGCATTATTCATGGCGGCCAATGTCCACACTATTATGAAACATTTAATATTGTGGTGCGGCTTATAGGCCAATAAATTCTAAACCAATCAGAATCTAATGACTTATATACGCACACTACAACATTAAATGTTATGTAGCAACATGGATATTGCTCACCATTATTCACTTCCACATGTATCTGAATTTCAAGATATTAAATGTCTTATGCTTCTTCACATGACTTTACATATATTTTCTGTCAGGCCAGGTAGTAACTCCACGAATTCAATTCATTTTATTCCTTTAGGTTGGTCTTTATTATATACATGAGGGAGAGACTGTTCACTTCATCTCCCAATGATTGTTCATATTCTTTATTATTTATTTACATTAATTATATTCACCCAATCCTGATGATTAGGTGTCAACATTCCCCCCCTTAATCTGAAGGGATGTTGGTGAGTCCAAGCATCATTCTGAATCGTTCAAGCTTTTCTCTTCCAAGTGCTTTTGGTGAAGAAGTGTCTTGCAATTTTCTCCATTAGTGGAACAATGACGGAGATGGATTGTTTTGGCCTCAACATGATGTCGAATAAGATGATATTTGGTATTGATGTGCTTCGTTCGATCATGGAACTTTGGGTTCTTGGCCAACTTTGTTGCAGAGGTATTGTCAATCATGAGTGGAGTTGATTGTACTTGTTTTACCTGCAAATATTCAAGAATTTTCCTGAGCCACACAATTTCTTTTGTTGCCTCAGCTGCTGCCACGTATTCTACTTCTGTTGTGGAATCTGCTGGAACTGATTGTTTGCGTGATCTCTAGGAGACAACTCCTGATCCAAGACTCGTAGCATATCCTGAAGTAGATACCCCAATTTCTTTGTCTCCATCGAAGTCTGAATCAGAGTATCCAATCAAGTTGAATTTATCCACCGGTGTATACTTGATTCCAAAGTCTTAAGTTCCCTTCAAGTACCTTAGAACTCTTTTTGCAGCAGACCAATGTCTCTCACAAGGCTTTTGCACAAACCTGGAGAGGATTCGAATAGCAAACAAAATGTATGGTCTGGTAGTAGTTAGGTAGTTGAGACTTCCTACAAGCTGTCTATACTTTGTTGCATCCTCAAATTCTTTTCCTTTAATAGATGTGAGCTTTAAGTTTTGTTCCATTGGAGTAGTAAGAGGATTGCACTCTGTCATGCCAAACCTGTTCAACAGATCTCCAATGTATTTCTTTTGAGAAAGAAATATGGACTTTGGATGTTGGGTTACTTCAATGCCAAGATAGTAATGAACATAGCCCAAGTTAGTCATTTCAAAACTTTTCCCCAATTCCTTCTTTATGGATGCAATGTAGCTTTCATTGTTTCCTGTCATCAAAAGATCATCTACATATACCACAAGATATACAACTGTTTTGCAAACTTTCTTGACAAATAAAGTTGCATCATCAAGATCATAATGTTTGAAATTGAGTTTCAGAAAATGCTCAGTTAGTTTTTCATACCAGGCTCACGGTGCTTGTTTGAGGCCATACAAGGATTTTCATAACTTTGCATACTTTATGTTCATGTCCTTTCACAGCAAATCCTTCAGGCTGGGAGATAAAAACATTCTCTTTTAGATCTCCATTCGAGAAAGCAGTTTTTACATCCATTTGATGGACTTTCCAACCGTTCTGAGCTGCTAGGGCAAAGAGTGTCCGGATGGTAGCCCATTTTGCTGTGGGAGCAAAAGTCTCCTCATAATCGACCTTCCTTCTATGCAAAACCTTTTGCCACAAGCCTAGCTTTGTGCTTGTCAAGTGAGCCATCAACTTTATACTTGTTCTTGTAGACCCACTTGCAGCCAATTGGTTTGGTTCCAAATGGAGGATCAACCAGCTTCCAAGTGCCGTTCTTTATGAGGGCATCATACTCCTTTTGCATCGCTTCTTTCCATTCATCATAAGAAGCAACTTCTTTAAAGGAAGTTGGTTCAAAATCTGTAGACAAGTTCAATTCACAATCATAAGAAACATCCATATCAACAGGTGAATTAGAGCCATCTACATCACCTCCATTTTTTCGGTTTGAGTTTCTGGTTCCTATTTTTCCAATTTCATCAGGATGAACACTTTCAAGTGTCTTTATCAACCACTTTGGGGGACCTTTCTGAGATGGTCCAGGCTGCTTTGTTGATTGAGTTGGGAGTGAATCAAGATTGAGTCTCCCAATCCTATCAATTACATCACTTAAAGCATCATCCGTTGTTGGAGTTTCAGTCGGGGGAGAGTATTCTTCAGAAGAAGATTCCACATGTTGATCTAGTATAGGAATCCCCCCCTTCAAGATGTGGAATCTGATTTTCAAATTCTTGAAATGATTTCATTTTTGCGAATCTATCCAAGCGATCAAGTTGGCGCTCAACAACATTGTCAGATTTGGATGATTCAAGAAAAATTACATCTCTAGATATAACAAACTTTTTATTTTCTTCATCATAGAGGCGGTATGCTTTGGAGGTGTTTGAATACCCCAGGAAGATACACTTACGACTTCTTGCACCAAGTTTGTTTCTATGTACCTTTGGTATCAAGGCATAACAAGTGGAACCAAAGACCCTGAGATGCTTTACTGAAGGAACATGCCCATACCACATTTCATATGGAGTCTTGTTTCTAATAGCATTAGATGGACATCTATTCTTTATATATGCAAGACATAGGACATCATTAGCCCAAAACGTTATCTTTACATTTTTGAATAAGAGCATGGATCCTACCATATTTAAGATTGTCCTATTCATTCTTTCAGCTACACCATTCTGTCGGGGATTATAAGGCACATTTGTTTGATGTTTGATCCCATGTTAGCGAAGATAGTTTTCAAATTCATTTGATGTGTATTCTTTTTCATTATTAGTGTGAATATACCCAATATGACATTGTGCATCATTTTCAATCCATTTATGAAAGTTCTTGAATGTTTGAAAAGCATCAGATTTGTTCTTCAATAAATAAACCCAACACATTCTAGTGTAGTCATCAATAAATGCCATCAGATATTTATTTCCATTTGCAGAAGGAACATGCATTGGACCACATATATCTGAATGAATGAGTTCAAGTTTTCTATGTGCTCTTGAATGTGAATCATGAAAAGACTGTTTGCTATGCTTTCCTAGAATGCAAGCATCACATTGCTTAAATTTCCTAGGAATTGAACTAGGCTGTCATAGTTCAATTGTCCAAATCTAGCATGCCATAATAAACTTGATGGAAGTATACCTTCTTCATAATGAGAATTATATGAGAAATGTTTTGCACGAGCAGAGGTACCTTGCAGCTTGAGAAGCCTTTCTTCTTCTATTCCCCTCATGATAAGTGAGTGGTTAGATGCTTTTCTCACCTCAAGCTTGCCATCAAACCTATGAATGGAGTGACCTTGCTGGCGGATGTGAACCAAGGACAACAAGTTTCTCTTCAGCTATGGGAGATATAGAACATGATGCAGAAGAAAGTCTGGAAGACCAGGCAATTTAAGCTTGATTGTGCCAAGCCCCGATGGCTTGATTTTTGATTGGTCTGCAAAGTATACTGCTCCATCAATATTGTTAGTAAATTCTTCAAAAAAATATTTTCCAAGAGTCATGTGGCAAGTTGCTTCTAAATCAAGCAACTAATCATTTTTCCACAAAGCAAGTGAAGCATTAAATAAATCTTCATTTACTCCAATATTACAATGTGCCACAACATAGTGAGCAGATTCAGGTGCTTTACCTTTGTCTGTATCATCAGTTTTACCTTTTTTTTTGGTTTCTTTGCTGCCCAATTTTGTACCAAGGTAACTTTCATGTAGAGGCATCATGTGATCCATTTCTTTTGCAGCGTATGAAGTGCAAATCTGCCTTTTCTCCTTGAGAGTGTCCACCCCCCTGCCTCTGAAATATATTCCTCTTCCTCTTCGACCACCTCTTTCTCTTGAAGAATCTTGAACATGATGCTTTTCTTTATGAGCAAGGCACACAACCTCTTTAGAAGATGCAGGTGATGTCTTCTTTCCAAAATCTTTCTCTCTTTTAGCAAATTTTTTCAGAAGAGAGTCAAAGGTAATGTCTTTAAGATTTCCATTTGCTTGCAATGACTCAAGATAATTGGAGTAAGTAGGATAAAGTGCCTTGAGAAAAGAAATAAGAGGAATATCCAATTCAACCTTAGTGGTTTTGATATCATGCATTATAGAATTTACGTCAGATGCAAGAGCAAGAGGATCATTATTTTGCAATTCAAGAGTGAAGAGTTTAATCATGAGTTGAACAACTTCAAGTGCAGAATGTGAGTCATAGAGGTTTTTTAGCTTTTATAAGGCTTCGAAAGCAATGGAATATGACGAAATATGGAGACTCACCTCTTCACTTACAGATGCTACAATTAAAGCATAGGCTTTGTTGTTCTTATTTTCCCAAATGGTGAGCTCTTTGTCTGAGGTAGGCTGTTCTGGCTCTTTGTCTCCGTCTCCAATGCACACTATTTTCCAAAACTCATTGAAAATTAGGGTGTGTTTTATCATCCGGGACCACTCAAGATAGTTCTCCTTGCTAGTGAGAACTATTCCCACAATGGATATGATTGAATTCATACTGTAACAAAAAAACTTCTGCTGCAAAATTTTACTCCTAATGGGAAATATAATTTTGATATGATAGGATAGCAAATTCAAATGTTAATTCACATTCAATATATGGTGAGTAACGGTGAATATATATGGCAGGCAGCGTAAATATATGGCAAATAACAAGGTAATACACAAAACTATGTATCAAAAGTGTACCAACGTAATACCACTCCTGCAACATTCCATTTGCTTTATTGTGTTCAACAAAAATCAACCTTAAGGTCTCGTCTTGCAAATTTCGATCTCATATCATATTTGGGAAACTGCGGGTAACCACACCAACTGAAGGTCTTTAAAAAGCAACCACATTGTGATGATTGTATACATATGTAGGGAGAATGCACCATAAATAGACACAAAAAAATTGTACTGTGCTGGACACAAAACTATACAACAGAGGTATATATCAGTAGCGTGATACCATATAGCGTTCTGACACCAACATCATTCTGATATTGAGCGTGTAGTGGTCCTTCACGCAACACTCCCTCACACTTCTGGCATCAGAATTAGAACTCAATATGGTCTGGTCACTGTGAAGCCATGCTACCATTCAAATCAAAAATACAGAGTAGTTTCTCATGTCCTCTAGTGATTAAAAGTCTTGCGCTCTCAGAAAAAGCACATGCTCGAACAATGTGCTTGTGCACAGAATAATGCAACTTATCTCCTGTCAACACATCCCATATTTTGGCACTAAAATCAGCTGATCCCGATGCTGCACATAAAGCAAGATTATCAAGACAACAACACACTGAACAACGGCACTCTCAACAACACACTTAGGCGCGCATTCTTGAGGGATATGGGAAACACTTCGATTGGTCTTTGAAGGCAAAGTAATGGAAGCCAAAAAAAATAACCAGAGAAATCTTGTTTATTTAAGAGAAAAAGGGCTCCAATATAGAGAAGGTTTTGGAGTTTTTTTTTTTTTGACACTCACAGCAAGACAGGGATTAGGATTCTTCTGTTTGCCTCCAACGATTATGACTGGAAATTCCTCCAACACCTCTTGCAACATCTAGAAGGTATTATACAAGGAAGATATTGTAGTGTCGGCGTAAAAAAGGTCGGTAAGAGAAGAGGGTGCAGAAAATTATTGTGGTAGAGAGCCCAGAGAGAAAATATGGCTGAAAACTGATACAAGGAGTTACACAAAAATTAATTTTGGGAGCTGGCTCTGATACCATGTCAGGCCAGGTAGTAACTCCACAAATTCAATTCATTTTAGTCCTTCAGGTTGGTCTTTATTATATACATGAGGGAAAGACTTTTCACTTCATCTCCCGATGACTGTTCATATTCTTTATTATTTATTTACATTAATTACATTCACCCAATCCTGATGATTAGGTGTCAACATTTTCTCTCAACCATTTACTCATATACGCTATCATGATGATAGCCTTAGCTCTTTCATATTATTAATGCTTTCTATACCACAACAAGCACTAAAAACATCATTCATTCTACTTAGTTTGATGTTCACATAAATAATATGTGTCAAGCAATAGATACAAAGTGAGATACCAAGGCATTCCATGCCATATCATTCCAGCCATTCAATTACCCAAGGACATTACATATAGAAATGAAAGCAACAATTACTATGTCCGAAATCAAGTGAAATGATCACAAATGTGTAAGCATAATAATAACATTTCATTATTGTGACTTCATCATTCTCATAAGCTGAGAAGTTAATTTTTGTGCTTACAAAGTATTTATTTTCTTATCTTATCAATGAATGAAATGTATATTCAACCATGGTGGTATAAATATCAACTTTTGGATTTGATCACACTTACATGCAAGCACCACTACACTTTGGGGTCAAAAAACAACATTCATTACAATGTCAATGTCCACATAAAATGTTTAGGCTGTTTTTGGCCTAGGATTAAAAAAAAATCTTAGAACGGCATCTCTAACATTGTTTTATTGACACTTCTAAACATCCTTGTATCATGACGCACTTGGCAATTTACTTCACCATTGCAATCATCATTAATATAATTTTTTTAAGCTAGTGTTCATTTATCCATATTACTGACATTGTTTTATCCATGTTTACATGTCAATATAACAACATCTTGTCGCCATTCTATCCACATCTAGATGTCCATATAGTGATATTTTGATGTTGCTTTACCCATGTTTAGAAGTTGATATAGCGACATCTTGACATTGTTTCAATTCTATCTATGTTGAAAGACTATGTTGATTATACAATTATGTATGTATGCAGTCTACTTCTCAAGTAGGTGTCAAACAAATGACATTATTCCACACAAGGAAAAAAAGAATTTCATAATGCTTGTAAAAATATTATTGCAACATTTATATTAGAAACATAGTAATTAAGTTCAAAAAAGGAAATAGAGTACTTAGGTTAGAAGGAGAAAAAATAAATATAAAATGCATAGTACATAGGTTAAGAGGGGAGTGGTTTGTGGTGGATGAATGATCAGGCGGGAAACTGGAGAGAGCGCGATGGGAGACCTGGTTTTGGTCACACGTAACAGGTTTCATGGTGGTTCTGAGGGTTAAGCTCGCGGGTCTGACCGCTACCTCACTGTTTATTCACCCTTTGACCCTCAAGGCCACACTCTTTCTGGTTTCCTGGTGGTTAGGCTACTCTGCTCTATTTTTATGGGAACCCCGTTTCATACTTGGCTTCTCTCCCCTGTTTTCTTGGATGACAGTTTTACTGTTGGTTCTCGATGGATGTGGAGGACCTCGTGGACTACGAGGAGGACCCATCTCCCAACCAAGTCATATGGGCATATAAACCTGGCCTCGACACTGGTCCCCAGTCTGTCAATACTCAACAACTGACAGATGCATAGTTGATGCCCGTCCACCCACGCTCCTTTGGCAAAACGCCCCCTCCTAATGTTCATTTTGAAGACCTCCCTAGCTTGGACTGCCCTCCACTTTCTCCGGCTACCCTCAACCTGCTTGGCACCAGCCTCCAATCCTCCCCCATTTTCGACTCACCTTTGGTTTTGCCTCCACCTCCTTCCATGCCATTGAATGTACCCTCATCCTCCTGTGCTCCGGCTGGACACTCAATCCCCATAAAATGGCACATTCTTTCGCCCATCCGGGGTCCTCCAGTTTAAACTCTAACTCTCCGATCCGCTCCGGGTGTTTTAGCTCACCCATCCCAAACCCTAAATCCACCCAGTCAACCCCCCACAGCTCCTCTGAGGCGTGCAGAAGCCTTCTAAGGGAGCACCCCATGGGTCGGCACACAGATAAGCAAAAAAAGGGAAGGTGCCTCAAGGTCGTGGATGCAAACATTAATCTAACCTTTGGGGAGGAAGTACTGATGGGAGATGTGGTTGATACGGCGAGGAAGGTTTTAGTTGGGCGTGGGCGGGGAAGAAACTACTCGGTTGAGTGTCTGCACCATTGGACCATGGAGATTTGGGGTTCACTATTAAAAGAACTCGCCATCATCAGGGTTTTAGCTCGTGGCTAGTTTGCCCCATGTTTTCACCGGGAGGAGTATACGGATTGGATTCTCTCTCGCTACTGGCACCTTGATCTGGCGCCTGTGCTTCTCAAGCGATGGGATCCATTATTTGATCTGGAACGTGAACAAGTGGGAGCGAGACCAATCTGGTTCGACTGCTAGGGTTACCCATGCAATTTTGGATCCATCAGGTTTTCAAGTGCATTGGCGACGCATTGGGGACTTACCTTGAACACGATCAATCCTACGAAAAAACTGGCATCATGACCATGGCCAGGATCCTGGTTCACCTTGATATTAGAGAGGGGCTAGAAGAGAAAATTACACTCCACTGGAGGCACTTCTCCCGTAAGCAGATCTTAGACTACAAAGGGGTCCCCTTTTGCTGCAGAAGGTGCCACAAAGTGGGGCACCTGCACAAAGATTGCCCGCTTCTCTCATCTCCAGCTTCGGAGACTGCACGAGGGGTCAAACATCGTCATTCAGAAGAAAGGAACATGAACAATCAGCTACAAGGACAAGCCCCTTCAAAGGATGTTGATGTTGTGCCGACATAGCAGACCAAAGTACCAAGAAAGTCCTCTCCATCACCTCCTCGGATGTGCTCCAAGTCTGCCATTTGAACGACACCTTCCCCATGGAGTGAAATAAAAGGGTGGACAAGCTTTCGAAAGAAGCGACGAATTGTCCTCTAGGAGAATGGCTGATTATAGAACATACACCAACAAGAACTTATCAGTACTTCCACAGGCCATACATAGATAGGGAACTACAGGGGGGACAACCCCTAATTTTCTCAAAATTTTTTGTTTATAATTTTGTTCATTATACTGGATGCTAAGTCTTTTGTATATCACAGTTTACATAATCATCACATATGGGTGACATTTTGATTTCTTTTTGTTTGAACAAGCACAGTACACCCCTCATGGTCTTATTGTAATATTTTTGTTTTTCAACAATGGACTTCGGCCATAGTACAACATATGCCCATGGGCATCTACAACATGTAATTTCACCTACAATGAAATTATGATTTTTCTTCTCAGGAAAAAAAAAAGGTTAAGAGGGGAGCATAATACTTAGGTTAAAAGGGGAATATTATTTACCTCTATTTGCTACAAAGTGAAATCATATTCTCCCCAGAATTCAATTTAGGAATGTCCAATAGAGATGACACCAATGCATCGGAAATCAAATAAAAGATTCTTAAAAGAGTTAGGGCTAAGATCGATGGAGTATCCAGATCTTAGCCAATAGTGGTACTAGGTTGTAGTGTTGTCATTACGAACCCAACGGCGTGAATGACACCTTAATTGGAGTCCATGTGACCATATTATGACTGTCAGAAGTTCGCAAGTCGTAAGTGAATGTGGGACCCACTTTGCTTACATGGCACTTCAACATTAGTCTCCTAACCCTGCACAAAAGACAAAAAAAAATAAATTAATATTAAATAGATCCCATAATAAAACAAAACTACTTAAAAATGGTTATTAAAATAACATATAACAAAACCATATATAGTAAATATATGGCTATTAGCATAATATTCATAGAAAACAAAATATTATAAAACAAGTGTAATATGCAACATTGTTGCTTAGTACATGCCTCTTATGCAAAAAGTAATCGATAGCAATTATTGAATGCTTGAACAAATTCATAAATCTAATAATAAAGCACATTTGAATACAACAAAGAGAAGTAACAAAAGTAATTAATGGACTCGATAACTTTGGAGAAAAATAGAGATAGGTGCACACATAATTTTGGATGAAACATTAGCCCCAACTTCATCATTAGTTACAAAAGTTAAGAATTTATTGAAATGTGATTGTGTACATTTTACTCCATCTTTAATTTATGAGACCAAATAAGGAGGAGAAATTACAGTGTCTAGTACCTTTATATTAAATAATGTATATATACGATTTTTCCCCCAAGGAAAAATCGTAATTTCCATTAATATTTGAAGATTACATGTTGTAGATGCTTGAAGAAGCATATGCTGTATGTTGTGGCAAACCACCATTCAGATGTTCATGTACAAAAAATCTCGTAGGCTATATTGATAGTATGTGCATAATTACATATCAAAAATAAAATATATACATAAAACTGTTTTGTGAAATAAGAACTGATTGTAGCTCAAAAATCATGTAAACAAGCCCGCTCAGGCCCCTATAATCTGTGATCAATGTATGGAGGATGATAGTACTGATAGTGGTCCATATCCTTCTGCTCCTGTATCATCCATAAACCCTGAGGCCAGACCACAGCCTCCTTGGATAGCTGGTAGGAAATCTGGTTGCGCTCCTTGTAGATATGATGACAAACAATGGAGTCAAATTGGGCCCTTAAAAGTAGTGCATCATCCAATATGTGCCTAAGTGTGTGTGTACATGGAAAATAGATAAATTGTTGAACCAATTTATGATGTCACCAAAAAATTGTAGGCGCCTACACTCTTTTTCTAAAGAAAATTGTAAAAGATGTTTGAGTGTGAGCAGTTCTACAAAGTTATTGGTACCATTGCCCAAACCCATTTGAATTTTGAACAAATGATTCTCTGATAGGTGTAATAAAGCTCCTCCACCACATCCCCGTTCTTAGGTAGATCCATCGAAATAGGCCCATGGAATGCTTTTGTCAATGACTTCAGAGGTAATGGATTGATGGGGGCAGGTTTATCATCCTCATGTATATTGGAATAAATGGACTAGACACATGCAAAAGCCTAGTTCCAGTGATGCATAACATCATTGAATATGTATTTGTTCTGAGTCAGCTAGATAGCCCAATATAACAATAGTGGGAGATTTCTAACTTTGTGAGGCTGGGCCGATGACCACCAAGATTGCTAGGCTTCAAGGATGGTATTTCCTTGCCATTTGAAGGTGATAGAGAGAGAGGAGAGGACCAGGGCCCAAAAATCCATGATGGTGGGACAATGAAGGAAGATACACTCAATGGATTCAGAGGCTTGTCGACATAAACAACACCAAGTAGGACCATGGAAAGATCACTTCATAAGGTTTTCACCCATGGGAGCTTTGTGGCATAGAACAGTCCACATGAAGAGTCTGGTACGGGGAGGAGCTTTCATTTCCATAATAAACTCCACCACCAGTCAAAGATTAGTGGATTGTATGTACAATATATAACAGGGTAACTTTCCTTGGGAGTGTAATGACCATGCTTAGCATGTGCCCAAATTAGTTCATCTTCACCTCCAAGAATCCTGACATGTGATTCAGTAAGTGTATTAGTATAACTGAGCGAGTCAAGGTGCCAAATGACAGTTATGCCAAGTTGTAATGCGATTTCCAAGCCTGAGAAAAAATAATAGTGTTTTCTGGGTCTGCAATATGATCAAGATAGATAATACCAGCATTAGATAAATAATGGATGAGCTCAGGTGGTAGTCTGAAAGCATTACCACTATTGGTCCATGGATCCATACCCACACATATTGAGGAGCCCAACCTAATCCTCCAGGCCAGTCCATCTTGAACATATGATATAGAGTTTAACACAGCTCTCCATATGGATGATATTCTTGTCCTGTTCCAAGTAGCGAGACGAATCCAATCAAGTGTACAAAGGGGCCAGATGTATTTTTGATAAACAACCTCAGTCCATAAGCTTTGTACCATGAGAATCTGCCAACCCATTTTGGCTACAAGTGCTTTGGAATAGGACTCAATATTTTTTAGTCCTCAGCCCCCCCATTTATTTGGAAGTGCAATGAAATCCCAACGAACCCATGCATAGATGTGACCATCATGTCTCCCTTTCCATAAGAATCTACAACACAACTATTGGATCTGCGAGCGAATGCCTTTTTGGATCTAGGCCATGGAAATCTAGTAAACCAGAGTCACTTCCAATACATATATAATTAGAACCAATCGTCCAGCTCTGGAAAGTATTTGTGATGCCAAATGTTCAGTCTTCTTTCAATATTGGCTACTAGCCAAGTCCAATCAGTAATCCTATAACAAAGGGGTTTGAGTCGATACCTAAGATACTTCAAACCATCATCCAAATATAGGAGAGAGTAAGGGAATCTATGGAGAGTGATTTGGATCACATGAGGTGAGCATCCAAAAGATGTAATAGTAGATTTCCGGGAATTACACTCCATACCAGTGGAAAAAAAGAATAAATGCATAATAGACTGAAAGACTGATAGATCATCAATGTCCCCATTAAGAAAAATTAAAACATCATCTACAAAA
The DNA here is from genome assembly GCA_000404065.3 of Pinus taeda. Classification (NCBI taxonomy): domain Eukaryota; kingdom Viridiplantae; phylum Streptophyta; class Pinopsida; order Pinales; family Pinaceae; genus Pinus; species Pinus taeda. The sequence goes on along the minus strand of APFE030828820.1, from coordinate 112,947 downwards.
AGTAAATGGGTTAAGATACAATTGTTGGTGATATTAATACCTTGGAGACATCCCAGTCTGCGCTCTTCTGTAATGAGCTGGCTCAGGCCTTCCATAATAAGCAGGAATAGGAGAGGGGAGAGGGGACAGCCTTGTCGAAGACCCCTCTCTGCATGAAAAAAGTGGGAGGTATATCCATTGATGAGTACACTAAAAGATACCTTGGTGATGCAGCACATGATCCAATTAACAAATTTGAGAGGGAATCCCAAATGGGTTAATAGCATTCTCAAGTAAAACGAACTTGTGCGATCAAAATCCTTTGCAAGATCAATCTTAAGGATCATTCCTTTCAACTTCTTAATTTTGATGAAGTGTAAAACTTCTTGTGCAATACCAATGGCATCATGTATTTGACGATTGTTAAGAAAGGAAATTTGTTTTGGGGAAATATGTTCATAAAGAATGGCTTAAGTCAATTGGAAATGATATTATAGATGCAATTGCAGAGAGAGATAGGTCAAAATTGTTGAAAGATTTAGGACAAAGATATTTAGGGATGAGGGCTATGAAGGTTGGATTGAAAACCTCATACATGCGACCACTGGTATGATAGTATTCAATGATTCGGAGGAGATATTCCCATAGAATGTCAAAGAAATCCAAGTAGAATTTGACCGACCAGCCATTAGGACTAGGATTCTTGTCCCTCTTAAACCATTTTTGAGTATTCTCCAGCTCCCCCATCGTAACTAGCTTGAGGAGATCCTCGACTTCCTCTTGATCAACAAAGCGAGGAAAAAGGCCAACCACCCTAATGATTTCTGCCAAAGTTGCTTCCTAAGGGGCCATGTAAATATTTTTAAAGTAAAGTTGAGCTGAGAGATGCTAAGTGATGGAAGGAGTGTACTCTCTGGCCTTCCTCATTGGTCATATGCTAGATGGTGTTGATTGCTCGTCGCCCATTAGCATATTGGTGGTAGAATTTTGTATCGTCATCTCCCTCTTTCAACTAGATACCTCTCCTCTATAGTCTCCATGTTTCCTCTTTGTCCTCTAATATTTTGTCCCATTCAGTCTCCAAGTTGATGAGATGGGTCTTGACATCAACAGATAAAAAACCCTCCCATTTTCATCCTCCAGACTAGCGATTTTGATCTCGATGGAGTGGAGGTTGATGTCATCTTGTCACTGCTTGTTGTGAGCCCATCTAATGGTTAATTATTTGAGTTTAAGAAGGTTGATAGCTAAACCTTCCAAGATAGATCGACCTACACCTGGAGGGTGTGCCTTCCAAAATTCCGAGACTAAACAGGTGTAACCAGTATCCTTTAACCAAGTGGAATTGAATTGAATGGGGATTTTAGTTTGAGAGCTTGACCATTGATCTCAAGCTAAATAGGAGGGTGATCTGATAAGCCCCCCGATCCTACCCAATGCCTGTAATGATGGAGAATGCCAATGAGCCTCCCCTTAATAAGGAAATGGTCCAATCTTCAAGCTAACATAGCCTCACCAGTCCTTATATTCCTCCAGGTAGGTTGAAGTCGTGCCATGGGAATATCGATAAACTTGTGATCCTCTAGTAGAGCCTCCAATGTATCAGATAAGGGGTTAATTTGGCATTGTGTCCCCATGGTTCAATGTGTCCAATGGAAAATTTTAGGTCACCTCCCATAATGATGTTTTTAGCTTGTAAAAGGGCTTAATTGAGTAGGTGATCCCAAAAAGAAGCTCGGTTGTGACAGGGGCCATACACATTTATCAGACGAAGCTCCAATCAGATGAGAAAATATCAGCACCAATGAATCCATACCCACCCCAAACGTTTGATATTCTAACCATCCTAGAGTTAAAACCAAAGGCAATACCCCCAGATTTCCCATGAACATCTAGGGCATGGAAGTTCCAACCAGGTACCAGAGATTCCAACACAGGTATAATCAGGTCAATAAGACCTAGGTTATAAGTCTCTTAAAGGCTCGTTTTTTAGTTGGGCTAGCCAACCCTCAATAGTTAAGGGATAACCACTTCATGGGGGAGAAGAAGAATGGGTGCTCTGTTCTTTAAGAACCCATTCGAGTTGTCGGCCTTCTACAACATCAATACCATCTTGATGGATGGCTTTGGAAATGGTAGAGTGATGACCCCAAGTAGATTTAGGGGGCTTAAGGGAGGGTATGATCGCAATACGAGAAGAGTCCTTGGTAGAGGATCTATCCAAGGAACAAAGATTGTAGGAGTGGGTAGGTCTAGAGGGGTCTGATGCCTCCGATAGAGAAGTAGACAGAGGGGGGTCCGGGAAGGAAGGGGGCGTATTTGAAAAAATAGGGGGGAGGGTGAATCAGGGGGAAATACAGGGGAGATGATGTAGACGCAAAAGCAGAGGTGCAAAGTGAAGATGTGGATATAAACAAAGACTCGGATATAGCAATTGAATTAACAATAGAAAAGAGGAGAGGTTTACCTGATGAGAGCACAATAGCGGCCGCCGCCCGAGATCTGGTAAGAGGAGGTGAGGGAGGACAGACCAAAGTGGTGCCATGCTTCATCTCCTGAACCTTTGCTTGAGCCAAATTACCAAAAGAAGTGGACGTCCATTGTACATGTGAACCCTGCTTGTCCACCAATCCTTCAGTTGCTTCCTCTAGGGCGGGTACAGGGTTCACCAATCGACATTCCTAATATAAATTCCCTACGTTATGACATCATCGGCACCTGAAGGGCACCCCTTCATATTCAAGGATCTGAATGTAAGTGAAGTGCTTCCAATGAAGGGTTGTATGTTCCTCCAACCCTTCTCTGGTGTCAAGGTGAACCAATATGTGGGCCAAGGACAAATTGCTAGAGATAATAAAGGATTTGTCATGATCCAGATAGGTACTTAATGGATTGTCGATGCACTTGAATATGTCTTCGGACCAGAAGTGTAGTGGAAATCCAAGAAGCCTAGCCCAAAGTGGACCAGCCACCAATTTCTCACATTTTGGATTGAACATCGGACTGCATCGCTTGAGAAGGAAAAGAGTTATCTTAAAGTGCCAATATTTTGAGAGCACCCAAGAAGTGTAATGAGAATGATGAAATCGAAGGGCAAATCAACCATGCGCAAGAGTGGAAACAGATGGCAGTTCAATGAGAATTTGTCCCCATATTTCAGTGATCCATTGCTGAAGCCTGGCTATAGAGTAGGATCGACCTTATACCCGCCCCACCATTTTTTGGCTTGCCGTATCCACAACATCCCCCATCTGTATCCCTTCATCGAAACAGAGAGAGATGTCTTTGTTCTTTGCCTTGACACACTTAGAGTTCTTCACTGATTTGGATTACTTATATCGGGGGGGGTCGAAGAGGGTTTGAAAGGGGGGTCCAGATCCTCAGCCCTAGGGTTAGTGTCATAGTCAGCCAAGTTAATGGGTGAGCCTTCAAAAAAATTGGAAGAGGGAGGGCCAAGTACGGAATGCTGGGAATCTGACTGAAGAGGGGGAGGCTCAGAGAGATGATCTGGGGCGATTGTAAGTAATGCAAAGGATGGAAAGTGTGGGGATGCAACTGCAAATGGGGTAAAGGAATAACCCGGTGGGTAAGAGGGGGAGATAGTATCAAGGTAGGCAGCCAAGAATTTTAGGGATGCCGGAGAAGAGGGAAGATAATTTGAATTTGACTAGAGAAGTGTTGTGGCCACAACCACCACCCTATTAAAACCTGCTCAGGTGGAAAATTTGAATGGGTCCCCTAGACATTTTGTCTTTCATTTCTAACTAGAGTTGTCACATGGAATTATGTTTTCAATTCTTAATGGTGAAGACCCCCTTGAATAAATCTCTGCAGAATGATTATTTATAACCCAGTCCAACCCTTCATTCATATCCTTTCATCGAGACTTACTCAAACCACAAAACCTTCTATTGCATCTTTATTTCTATTATAACGCTTTTATAATAGAAATACTCTACAAGCATGCATAACTTACCTTTTTTGTGCTTCCTCGGCCTTCACACATTTCTCAAAGCTTGCCTTTATCGTTATCGCAATTCCCAATCAACGCAGTTACACTACGCATTCCTCTTTTGCATCCGATGTGCGATGACCTCCTTGACTTCAAATGCAATTAACCACATCCATATCCTATCGGGTCCAATGTTACATTGCTCCATCGCATATCGCATTTTACATTGGTTAAGGGCTAAGGTCTACCTCCCATGAATAATTGTGATCCGATGAGGCCTCCGATTGCATCGCACATCAGAATCGCAGTTCATTAAAACCCAAGGTCCATTCACTCACCATTGAAACATTGCGATGTGATGTTCATTTAAGCTTCTCCACCATTGATCAGAGAATATGATCCAACGGTCAGCCATAATGTCGCTTATTGCAAATCGCAATCGACACTTTCAACTAGTGCATCGGCCCAAGCTTCAACATTTCGCGATATGGCAGAACCGTCGGGATTATTAAACATAACACATATATTTTTTTGGGTCCGGCCCATCGCAAATCACAATCGACCGAACCAGGGGTGACGTTGCATGTGACTTCCCGCTACGATGTGCGATTGTGACTTGATCGCATCGCAACCTTGGCTGAACCAGGGGCTAATTCTTTCACCATAGTCCATCTCTTTATAAAAATTTTAATGAGGGCAAGATTTGGTTTTTGGGCATTCCTAGCATATTTTTCATAATCTTAGCTAATGTTAATTATTTCTGCAGGTGAGAATCAAGGGAAGGCAAGAGAGGTCGAAGAGTGGATGCGTAAGCATTAGGAATGGCTGCGGGTAAAAGACGCATGAGCGGATTCGAAGAGTTTATATATGCCGGTGTATTCTGTTGAAGATCCGGCCTTAGGCACTCATGGTTGGGTTTCCATGTGTTGTCTGTGTATCTTGAAAGTTATATTGTCTCAGGTTTTATCATGAAGAGATGACACACAATCATGCTCCTTTCCATCAACAACCATTCATTTCCCCAGGAAATAAAACACTCCAGAAAATGTGGCCTCAACGTGTCAGCGGTTTCACTGACCATTCTGCATCCGTATATTTTAATTTGTATATCGAAAAGCGGAGGAAGATGGAAAGTCAGGGGAAGATGGAGGGTCAGTTTCTTTCTGCATAAGTATTACCTTTGGAGATCAAAAGGGGGACTTTTTTTTAGGCAGAACAGGGTTTGATTTATTTTGCTAATAAAGAAGACTGTTTGGGTCAAGAAGAAGCCTTTTTTTTTTTCATTTTAGATTCGTTTTCCTTTTCTTTTATGTTTGGAATCAGGGTGTTGTGGCTGGCATGAGAATGGATATATATATATATATAGATTATATATATATATGTCTTGTTTTGTGCACAGTGACAACAGACAGCTTATGACTAGTCTTGGTTATTCGAATATAATTTGTTAGCATGGTTAACTCATGAGTGGTCTTCGATTCGAAGCTATATTAAACATCAATTGCCATTTTTATTTGTAGGAATATGAATGTATATTCTTGTATGAATAATTAGACTGCAATTAAGCTAATAGAGTCTTGTTCATCGGTGAATCCAGTGATTGATTCATTTGGACTTGGAATCTATATATGATGTTTAATCTCTTTTTTTACGCTCCTGCACGACAGATTATAATAGTTAGGATTAGTAAAAGTGGGTAGAATCAGTATAGATAGGACTTGATACATATAGGTTAGCTATTTATTTTGTTGATTTAATGGAAGTCTTCCTCTAGGGAGCAACCTTTCAACACCTATAACAGTTTACGAGATCCTTTAAAACCCGTCCGAACTAGCCATTCCAAACGAAAGCAGATCTAACCGGGGTCTGTGATCGGGTTGGTTTCCCTTTGTTGGCACACGGAAATTTGTCGTGTCACAAATTTGGCGCTAGAAGAAGGGCCTGAACCACCGTCCACAACTTTCAGGATTTCACTTATAAACGTCGCGCATGGATTCGAAAAGATTGATGTATGGATCATAAAGGTTGAAAAGATCCTTCCACCCATTTGGAAAAGCCTCATTTCGAAGAAGCAGAGGTCCCTCTAAGTTCCATGTTTAGGTCACCCAAGGAAGAGAGACTATGGGAGTATCCTTTCACTCAGGAACAACCAGTCAGAGTACTTACTCGTGCTTACGCTCGTTCCCTATCTCAGTTCCCCATATTTCATTCTTTACCTCTGACAAATAAAAGAAAGCCAAGGATCTGTCCCATAAATGATGAGAAATTTGCAACCCCTTCTCTTGAAGATATTGTGCTAGATTCCTTGCAAAGTATCAACACTCCTTTGAAAGAAATTCCTAAGAATCCCCACCCTAAAGGTAATCCCTAGCTCTATTTGGGAAATCCTAACAAAGAACACCTGGGGGAAACCTTCAACCAGAACCTCCCCAACCATAATATGGCTAATGTCCTTCCTCCAGGTGGGAATCAACCTCCACCGCCTCCTCCAGGTGGGAATCAACCCCCACCTCCTCCAGTAGCACTCCCTCCCTGGCTTGCCCAGGATGCCGTAGTAGTACCTGGGCAACAGAATGCCTTACCCAAGAACGCAGAAAGAGTATTGCCTAAATTCGACCCTGAGCGGGGAGACACTAGTGATAACCATATTCACTCTTTCTTCTTAGTCATGTGCATGTTGGGGGTAGCCGATGAAGATGTGGTATGTCGCTTGTCCCTTTTACTCTAATTGGTACGGCTTCCACATGGTACTTTAGCTTGAGAATAGGATTGATCACCTCATGGGGTGCCTTTCAGCAAGTCTTCTTAGACAAGTTTAGTGATGACAAAACACCCGCGGCCTTAGTTTTAGAACTATCCCGTTTAAAAATGGAAACCAAAGAAAAGGTCAAGGATTTTAACATCTGGTTCAACACTTTGTTCAACAGAATCCCGGCTAACGTTAGACCTACTGATGAGGTGCTCATGGAATTCTACATCACTGCTCTCCCTGTCCCTACTGTGATGTGGGTTAAAAGGAGTAACGCACAAACCTTACAGGGTGCTATCGATGAAGCAGTAAAAGTCGAGAATGAAATGATCAGTCTCACAACATGTCATCATATGACCGAAGGAAAGAAAGCATCTCAGTCATCCAAGAAGAATAATGGGAGTGATAACAAAGTGGCTGAGATCAAAGAAAAGGATGCCACAGACATGGAAGGTTTACATCAGGTCATTAAGAAATTGATGAACACAGTCATCTATATGAAAAGGAATTCTAGAGAGAGTACAAATGGGAATGGAGGTGACTATAACAACAGAAAATCCTTCAAACCATTCTATCATAAGAAGACAAAAGGTGGTCATGGTCAACTTGCGTTGCATGCTCCACCCAATGAAGGGATTTTAAATATGGAAGAGCGGGCTCTTATCAGATCACTTCTCACCAAAGAAGAACCTATAGTAGAGTTGGAGCCAGAACTAGAAGATGCGGAAGAGTACCAAGTAGAAGAGCCCTGGACAAGGTATCTCAAATCAATGTACTGTGGGATTTCTATACAAATGGGAACGATTATGAAAAAGGAGATAATACAATTGAAATCCACACTAATGAAATCCACACACGAAGTAAAGGGCCACTTGCGGGCGTGATGAAGCCTGTAGACTAGACAAAGTAATGTGTTCGCCCTTCGAAGGCATCTGCTCCCAAGTTTCCTGTTGAGAAGAATAAACCTAGTGGTGATTCCAAGAGCATTCCAGTCGTGAACTATCCAGAGAAAGATAATACATCTCCAAATGCAATGAAGGCGACTCAAAATGGTAAACTCCCACCTAAGAATGGCAAAACCGGTATGTTTACTCTGCCCTACCCTATTTAAAACTTTGATTACAATATTGTAGATGATATTAAGAAATCTCATGCTAATATCACATACTTTGATTTGTTAAAGTTAATGCAGCAAAGAGATCTGCTTTTGAAAGCTATGAATAAACAGAATTGCAAATCTCCCACCAATTCGAGTAGCCAAACTAAGAAGTCGGCATCCAAACCTGTTAGAACCCCCAGTACAGCCCAAACACCATCAACCATGGAATCCACTCTGTCAAAAATGAATTGAACGCCTCAAGATGTCAGTGCAGCCATACTAGGAAGGAAATCAAAATCCATGACTCCACCTTTCCTTATCACATTTGAAATATTCAACATGAATGTATAAAATTGCCTAGTAGATTTCTACGCCTCGTCCATTGTTATGCATTATGCTATTGCTAAAAGACTTCATGCAATTCCTGAGAAAACTAGAACTCAAATTATGCAACTGGACAGAACAAATGTGAAAGTAATTGGAGAATTGAAAGATGTGCTGATTCGGATGGCTGCCAAACCACAATACACACAAGTCATTGACATAGAGGTAGTCGACATACCTGAGGCATATGGAATGCTGCTTAGTAGGAACTAGTTAGCAAATTTGAATGGGTATTTCTCAACTGATTGGTCCCACCTCTTGTTGCCTCAGAAGGGAAAAGGTGATATGCTAAGAGTTGATCGAGAAAGATACATGAAGTATGTAGTGATAGAACTAAATGACCCCAATGAACCTGTAATGTTTACCAACTATATCCTTGGTGTTGGCATTATGATACATATGTTGTACTTGATGGCAACCCACTCATCTCAGATGATAAATTATAGTGCAACAAAGTTCACACACTTTCATGCAGAGAAAAGTTCACGCACTTTCATGAAGAGACATGTTCACCCACTTTCATGCAGAGAAAAGTTCACACACTTTCATGCAGAGAAAATTTCACGCACTTTCATGCAGACAAACGTTCACGCACTTTCATGCAGAGAAAAGCGCACGCACATGGGAAATCTTATGGTTGGTTCATGGTATTAGTCCGACAATTTTTTATCCTATGGTTTTGGTCCACGGTATTTAGTCCTTGGTATTTGAACCTATGGTTTTGGGCCATGGTATTTCGTCATAAGTGTTGATCCCAAGTATTGGGTCCATGGTATTGAATTGTTATGGTTTTTGGTCCGTGGTATTGTGAAAGGCCTAAGGCTATAAAAGAGGAAGGAGATAATTTGGCAAGGCATCTTCTGAATTATTGAATATCTGATAAAGTGCTAGATATGGAATACTGTGATTGGGTTATGGTGTAGATCTGGATCTGAATGAAGAAGGAACTTGAGCGCAAGGAGAAGGATAAGTTCTATTGATGGGTCAAAATCTTAAGGCTGGAATAGTGGTATCTCTATATGATTTTGAATGTTTGAAAGAATGAATTTATAGATCTGTACGCAGGTTTCTGAATAGTGAAGTAGCGTACATCTCTTGATTTATGTTCTAGCTACTTTTGTTTATTGCTACAGTGTTCTGGGTTCATAAGTGGGGTGTGATTATTGTTATTATGATCTGGGTACAGTCGTCAGAGAAGTGTTTATTTTGATTCAGTTTTGATTGGTGAAAAGGTGATTGGTTGATGTAGAAATTCTTGATATTTGATTGATGTTATTTGTGGATCCAGTCTGAAATTTTATGAAACGTGGTCCCTGGAAGGAAGAGAAGGTTGTAGTCTTCTATAGGTAGCAGCTTGCGTACTAGTATCTCAATTAGTACACGAACTAAGGGGGTTGTAGCTCCCTTCTAGGAGAAGCTGGAAAACGAGAGAGGGTTGTAGCTCTCTGCAAGTAGCAGCCTGCGTACTAGTAAAGGACTGCACCAATACAGAATCATTGTAAAAAGAAGTGTCTAATTGAAAACATAGAGACATATTGCAGCAGGTGGTTTTCACCCACATTGGGTTTCCACCTTATATCTTGTGTTATTATGTGTGATTGTCTTCTGCTCTATTTTTCTGTTCCTGGTTACTGTTTATATGATCCTGATGCACAGATTAATGTTCAACATCTGTAGAATATTTTAAATTATAAGTTTGTATGGTATACGCGGGTTTCGTTATCTGTAGTTGCATATATACGTGGTTTTCTCTAACTGAAGTAGTGTATATGTTCTAGGTTTGAAAAAGAAAATAATTGACCAGATAATACTGATTCACCCGGCCCCCCCTTCCCTCCTCTCAGTATTATTTCCAACATGGAATTGACTCATGGTATTGTAAGTGGCATCCACTCATGGTATTTATCCACCCATGGTATTGTAAGTGACATCCACCCATGGTATTCATTCACCCATGGAATTGACCTGTGGTATTTGTGACATCCACCCATGGTGTTCATTCACCCATGGAATTGACCCATGGTATTGTGACATCCACCCATGGTATTCATTCACCCATGGAATTGACCCGTGGTATTGTAACTAAAAAATACTATAAGTAACAAGTCGCATTTTGTAAAAGGATAGATTGTCCACCACAATGTAGTCTTTATTGTGATTATCTATTTTAATAAAAAAATTCATTGTGGTTTTGTTTATTGGGCATTGTACTCTTTTTCTTCTGGTAATTTCAATTTTTCAGATCTTAGGGGCCTCGCCCTCAAGATCCATTTCAATCTTTTAGATCTTGAGGGCCTCCCCCAAGATCTTGATTAGTGGTATTAGAGCAAGTTACGATTCCATGGGAATGAGAGTTTCATGTATATTTCAGTTTCAAATTTTTGCAGCAATGTTCAACAAACTTTAGGCACATGTTGCGACCTCCACAGAGCACTTTCTTGGGCTAAGCAGGAAGAATTTTTATTTTTTATTTTTTATAGGATTTTTTTTTTGGGTGGTGAGTTTGTAGATCAGATCTGAAACACTGGTGTGATATTTACAAAAAAAAAAATAACAAATCTGGATTCCTTGCGAAAAAATACTAAAATTCGAAAAAAATCGGCCGAATCGAAGTCTAGATGAGGGAGATATCGCTAATTTAAAATCAGTTATGCTATAGATTTATTTATTTATTTATTTATTTATTTTTTTCTGACGACAACTGGTTGATGACGAATCTACTATAATGTTTTTGAGGTTTTTATGCAAAATTTTAGAAAAAGTATTGTAGATCTGAGCTCCTCTTGAAAAATCACCAAATTTAAAAAAAAAAATGGGTCGAATCGGAGTTCGGACGTGAGAGATATCGTTGATTTAAGATCAACTAGTTTTTTGAACTTTTGTGACGACAAAAAAATTGTAGTGTGAATATGAGATTCTAGAGTGTCCGGATAACGATTTCCAACACATGAGAAGATGTAAAATGGTCTTTCTACTTCCGAAAACGGGTTATAATAAATATTTTGAGTTATATTGACTGAGTTATGTCCACTTTAATTCTGAAGCAGCATTCAGAGCGGCTTCCCGTTGGACACGTGCCTTCCCACCCCACTTTAGTAGGCACCTACTTCACATTCATCAGTTTCAGCATAACAACATTCAGCTTGGGTTATTTGGAAACATGCCCTACCACCCTAGGCTATGTAGGCACCTACTACTTCATTAACAACCAACATCACAGTTATGGGTCAACTGCACAAAATCCTTGTCATCGAAGTCCATTTTCTAGGCCGCACACTGTTAGTATCACAGTTGGCCACAAGCATTACAGGGTATCTCTATCCTTGGATCTTCGTTTGTCATGGTTATGGGTTATTCACAAACCCACACTTCATCAAAGTCCATTTGCTAGGTTGCACACTATCAGTATCATAGTTGGTCACAAGCATTACAGGGTATCTCTATCCTTGGATCTTCGTTCATCATGGTTATGGGTCATCCACAAACCCACACTTCATCGAAGTCCACTTGCTAGGCCGCACATTGTTAATATCACAATTAGTCACAAGCATTACAGGGTATCTCTATCCTCAGATCTTTGTTCATCATAGTTATGGGTTAACCACATAAAACCCTTCTCTTCAGTGGCTCTTCATATTCAACAAAGGCTTCGCAAGAGGGAACTTCACGCAATGGGGACCATTGCTGCTTAAGGAGGGAGGAATGATCTGAATGGAAAATGGCATCAACCCATGGTATTCATCCACCCATGTTATTCATCCACCCATGGAATTTACCCATGGTATTGTAAGTGGCATCCACCCATGGTATTCATTCACCCATGGTATTGTGACATCCACCCATAGTGTTCATTCACACATGGAATTCACCCATGGTATTGTGACATCCACCCATGGTGTTCATTCACGAATGGAATTGACCCGTGGTCTTGTGACATCCACCCATGGTATTCATTCACCCATGGGATTGACCCGTGGTATTGTAACTAAAAAATACTATAAGTAACAAGTGACATTTTGTAAAAGGACAGATTGTCCACCACAATGTATTCCTTACAGTGATTATCTGTTTTAATAAAAAAAATTCTTTATGCTTTTGTTTATTGGGCATTCTACTATTTTTCTTCCGGCAATTTCAATTTTTCAGATCTTAGGGGCCTCTCCCCCAAGATCCATTTCAATCTTTTAGATTTTGAGGGCCTACCCCAAGATCCGGATCAATGGTATTAGAGCATGTTACGATTCCATGGGAATGAGAGTTTGATGCATATTTCAGTTTCAAATTTTTGCAGCAATGTTCAACAAACTTCAGGCACGCGTTGCGACATCCACATAGCACTTTCTTGGGCTAAGTAGGAAGAATTTTTCTTTTTCATTTTTTTATAAGATATTTTTTTGGGCAGCGAGTTTGCAGATCAGATCTGAAACAATGGTGTGAAATTTACTACAAAAAAAACAGATATGGATTCCTGGCGTAAAAATACCAAAATTTGAAAAAAAATCGGCCGAAACGGAGTCTGGATGAGGGAGAAATCGCTGATTTAAAATTAGCTATGTTGTAGAAATTTTTTTCTGACGATAAATGGTGGATGGAAACTCTCATATATTTTTTTGAAGTTTTATGTAGAATTTCAGAAAAAATATTGTAGATCTGAGCTCCTTTTGAAAAAATCACCCAATTTAAAAAAATGGGTCGAATCAGAGTTTGGATGTGGGAGCTATTGTTGATTTAAGATCAACTATATTTTCTGAAATTTTGTAACGACAGAAAAATTGTAGTGTGAATCTAAGATTCTAGAGTGTCCAGATAAGGATTTCCAACACATGAGAAGATGCAAAATGGTCCTTCTACTTCGAAAAATAGGTTATAATAAATATTTTGAGTTATATTGATTGAGTTATGTCCATTTTAATTCTAAAGCAGCATTCAGAGCAGGTTCCTTGTGGAGACGTGCCCTTCCATCCCACTTTAGTAGGCACCTGATTTACATTCATCAGTTTCAACATAACAGCATTTGGCTTGGGTTATTTGGAGACATGCCCTACCACCCCAAGCTATGTAGGCACTTGTTACTTCATCAATAACCAACATCATGGTTATGGGTCAACCGCACAAAATCCTTGTCATCGAAGTCCATTTGCTAGGCCGCACATTATTAGTATCACAATTGGTCACAAGCATTACAGGGTATCTCTATCCTCGGATCTTCGTTTGTCATGGTTATGGGTCATCCACAAACACACACTTCATCGAAGTCCATTTGCTAGGCCACACACTGTCAATATCACAGTTGGTCACAAGCATTACAGGGTATCTCTATCCTCGGATCTTCGTTCATCATGGTTATGGGTCATCCACAAACCCACACTTCGTCGGAGTCCATTTGCTAGGCCGCACACTATCAGTATCATATTTGGTCCCAATCATTACAGGTATCTCTATCCTCGGATCTTCATTCATCATGTTTATGGGTTAACCACATAAAACCCTTCTCTTTAGTGGCTCTTCATATCCAACAATGGCTTCACAGGACAGAACTTCATGCAATGGGGACCATTTCTTCTTAAGGGGAGAGGAATGATCCGAATGGAAAGTGGCATCAACCCATGGTATTCATCCACCGAAGGAATTGACTCATGGTATGGTAAGTGGCATCCACCCATGGTATTTATCCACCCATGATATTGTAAGTGACATCCACCCATGGTATTCATTCACCCATCATATTTGCCTATGCTATTGCGGCATCCACCCATGGTATTCATTCACCCATGGAATTGACCCATGGTAATGTGACATCCACCCATGGAATTGACACATGGTATTGTGACATCCACCCATGGTATTCATTCACCCATGGAATTGACCCATGGTATTGTAACTAAAAATTACTATAAGTAACAAGTCGCATTTTGTAAAAGGAGAGATTGTCCACGACAATGTAGTCCTTACAGTGATTATCTGTTTTAATAAAAAAATTCTTTGTGGTTTTGTTTATTGGGCATTGTACTCTTTTTCTTCTCGCAATTCCAATTTTTCAGATCTTGGGGGCCTCCCCCCAAGATCCATTTCAATCTTTTAGATATTGAGGGCCTCCCCCCAAGATCCGGATCAATGGTATTAGATTAGGTTACGATTCCATGGGAATGAGAGTTTCATGCATATTTCGGTTTCAAATTTTTACAGCCATGTTGAACAAACTTCAGGCACGCGTTGCGACCTCCACAGATCACTTTCTTGGGCTAAGCAGGAAGGATTTTTCTTTTTCATTTTTTATAGGATTTTTTTTTGGTGGTGAGTTTTCAGATTTGATTTGAAACACTGGTGTGATATTTACAAAAAAAATAACAAATCTACATTCCTTATGAAAAATACCAAAATTCAATTTTTTTTTTTTGGCCGAATCAGAGTCTAGATGAGGGAGATACCGCTTATTTAAAATTAGTTATGCTGTAGAATCTCTTTCTGACGACAACTAGTGGACGGTGAATCTCCTATAATTTTTTGAAGTTTTTATGTAGAATTTCAGAAAATTTATTGTAGATCTGAGCTCCTCTTGAAAAATCACCCAATTAAAAAAAAATGGGTCGAATCGGAGTTCGGACGTGGGAGATATTGCTGATTTAAGATCAACTATTTTTTTCTGAATTTTTGTGACGACAGAAAAATTGGAGTGCAAATATGAGATTCTAGAGTGTCCAGATAAGGATTTCCAACACATGAGAAGATGCAAAATGGTCCTTCTACTTCCAAAAACAGGTTGTAATAAATATTTTGAGTTACATTGACTGAGTTATGTCCATTTTAATTTTTAAGCAGCATTCGGAGCAGGTTCCTGTTGGAGACATGCCCTCCCACCCACTTTAGTAGGCACCTGCTTCACATTCATCAGTTTTAGCATAGCAGCATTCAGCTTGGGTTATTTGGAGACATGCCTTACCACCCGAGGCTATGTAGGCACCTGCTACTTGATCAACAACCAACATCACGGTTATGGGTCAACCGCACAAAATCCTTGTCATCGAAGTCCATTTTCTAGGCTTCACACTGTTAGTATCCTCGAATCTTCATTTGTCATGGTTATGGGTCATCCAAAAACCCACACTTCATCAAATTCCATTTGCTAGGCTGCACACTGTTAGTATCGCAATTGGTCACAAACATTACAAGGTATCTCTATCCTTGGATCTTCGTTCATCATGGTTGTGGGTCATCCACAAACCCACACTTCATCGAAGTCAATTTTCTAGGCCACACATTGTCAGTATCACAATTGGTCACAAGCATTACAGGGTAACTCTATCCTCGAATCTTCATTCATCATGGTTATGGGTTAACCACATAAAACCCTTCTCTTTAGTGGCTCCTCATATTCAACAAAGGATTCGTAGGAGGGAACTTCACACAATGGGGACCATTGCTAGTTAAGGAGGGAGGAATGATCTGAATGGAAAATGGAATCAACCCATGGTATTCATCCACCCATGGTATTTATCTACCCATGGTATTGTAAGTGACATCCACCCATGGTATTTGCCCATAGTATTGTGACATCCACCCATGGTATTCACTCACCCATGGAATTGAACCGTGGTATTGTGACATCCACCCATGGTGTTCATTCACCCATGGAATTGACCCGTGGTATTGTGACATCTACCCATGTTATTCATTCATCCATGGAATTGACCCGTGGTATTGTAACTCAAAAATACTATAAGTAACAAGTTGAATTTTGTAAAAGGACAAATTGTCCACCACAATGTAGTCCTTATAGTGTTTATCTGTTTTAATAAAAAAATTCTTTGTGGTTTTGTTTATTGGGCATTTTATTATTTTTCTTCTGGCAATTTCAAATTTTCAGATCTTGCCCCCCCCCCCCCCCAAGATCCATTTCAATCTTTTAGATCTTGAGTTCCTCCCCCCAAGATCTGAATCACCTATGCAGGTGGGTTTTCACCCCTTTGTAAACCCCTTCATAGGGGGGGATGCCTCCCCCCTTGTGACCCCCATGATGTGGTCGACGCAATGAACAGGGGGGTTATCAACCTCCTGAGTGTGCAACTTGTCGTGGAAAGAATATAACACACACCCAACATTCTCCCACTTGTTATTTTCTTTTCCACACAAAGGGTCATATGAGAGCTTAGTCATTGGTCCAACCGTGCGATACCCATTATTTCTCTACACTAAGAAAACTTCTCAGTGCTCACAAACTTCGTCAATGCATCTGCAACATTCTTGAAAGTGTCCACCATTACCAACAACTCCTTTTTGTCCTCAACAATATCCCTCACAAAGTGATATTGAACATCAATGTGCTTTGCCTTTGAATGATAAGTAGAGTTCTTTGGCAAGAAAAAATCACTTTGGCTGTCACAGTTTATCCTTATAGCTCACTGTACCAACCCCATACTTAAACAAAATATATGCAACCAAACTACTTCCTTGCTTGCATGAGTGGCTACCATGTATTTAGTCTCTGTAGTTGAAAGAGCCACTACAAATTGCCTCTTACTCATCCAACTGACTGCTCCTCCAAATAGGTTAAACACATAACCACTTATAGATCTTCTTTGATCTAGATCTCCAACCTATTATGCATCAACAAAGCCATGAATGTCAAAAAATCTGTCTAATCCTGGTCTTCCTTGATAGCACAGACCATAATCACTAGTGCCACATAAATACCTGAAGACCCGCTTCACTATTGTCCAACGCTCCTTCCATGGTTTTGACATAAACCTGCTCAATACTCCCACTACATGTGAAATGTTTATTCTAGTACATACCATTACATACATAAGGTTACTGAATGCACTTGCATATGGAACACGGGACACGTCCTCTTCCTCTTCTTGTGTCTTGGGACATTGTTCAACAGACAACTTTACACCTATAGGAATAGGAACTTTCATCGGTTTACTATCCTGAATATTAAACCTCTGCAAAAAATTTTCGACATACTTCCCCTAGTTTAACCAAGGTTCCTTCTTGCCTGATCTTGTTTAATTTCCATGCCCAAAATATAGTTTTAAGCACAAAGATCCTTCATGTTGAATTTGGAGGACAATTGGGTCTTCAAATCCTGGATAATTTCTTTGTCATTTCCAATCAACCACATATCATACACATACAAGGTGAAATAAATAACATGGTCACCAATTAATTTAAAATATAGTGATACACTTTGGTTCTCGTGAAGCCAAGTCCCCATGTATATGTATCAAATTTTTGATACCACATTCCTGGTAACTATTTTAACCATACATAGACTTTTTTTTTTAACTTGCATACTAGTTATTTCTTACGCTTCACTGCAAAGCCTTCAATTTGCTTCATGTAGATCTCTTCTTCCAGATCCCCATGAAGAAAATTTGTCTTCACATCCATCTATTCTACCTCAAAATCAAAAGCATCAACAACAAATAAAAGTAATCTAACAGAAGCTCATTTGGAAATAGGAGAAAAAATATCACCAAAATCAATTCCCGACACCTGGGAATAACCTTTTTTATACCAACCAAGATTTGTGTTTCTACACCTTTCATTCTACATTCATCTTCTTCTTAAATACCCATTTTCTTCCAATGGGTTTCCTTCTAGTCGACAACTCCACCAAATCCAAGCCTCTTTTTTGTCCAAAGATACCATCTCATCAACCATGGCCTCTTTCCAGAGTTATCCATCCTCTGAATGTACTTCCTCCTTGATAGTTCTAGGATCATCATCAGTAATAAATAGAGAAAAATTTGAACATAAATCAGATGGACTATACCTTTTTAGCTACCTTCTCTCTCAAACTGATCCTCTCAAAGCTAGAGTTTGTGGCTCTTCTTCTTTTGATTCTTGTTCTGCTGTAGAGTTTTATTCTTCTTCCTTTAGATCAAACTTTATCTTATCAGGTTCCTTTGGTAGGAATTCATGTTTAATAAAATATTTCATCTCTCTAAACACCACATCTCGGTTGTACACAAACCTCCTTCTTTCAGGGTTCCAAAACTTATAACCTTTTAAACCATCCTTATACCCAATACAGATGCACCTTACAGATTTATTATCCGACTCGGTTATTTTCTCCTTTGGAACATGTACATATGCATCATAGCCAAATACCCTCAAATGTGAAAGAGAGGGTTTCTTACAAGTCTATACCTCATGTGGAGTCTTATTTTCCAACGGTGATGAAGGTGATCTGTTAACCAGGTAACATTTAGTCTCCACTGTCTCTGCACATAATTCCTATCCTAACTCGACACCACTGAGCTTGCTTATTTCTTTTTTCATCAACGTCCTGTTCATTCTTTCTACAACTCCATTTTATAAGGTGTGTATGGAGTAGTCTTCTATTATGCTATACCACACTTATTACAAAACTCTTCAAATTCCTTCTTACAAAACTCTCCACCATTATCTATCTTCAACACCTTCATCTTCTTCTCTGTTTGATTTTCCACCAGAGCATTAAATTCTTTAAACCTATCAAAGACTTTAGATTTCTTTGTGCATAAGATCTAATATCCCTTTCACCCTCTTAGCACCAGAGGGGAAACTCACTTGATTCTTCTTCCCATATACACAATGTTCACAGAAAGCGAAATCTAGAGAGAAATTATACATCCTTCTACCATACCATTACCATGCAGTATTCAAAGGCCCTTCTCTTGAATATGTCCAAGAATTTGATTCCATAACATGGTTTTTTCTCCAGAGACCACTGGGTTTTTTGCTCCACTTTCAGGAACCACATAACTATTGCACCCATCAATAATAGTGCTACCCAAAATCTTGCACATATTTCCAATCCAAACTCGCATCAATACTAGTTCTCCTCGAACCTTCTTGCAGGTATATTTATCGAACACTATTTTTAGACTTGCATCATCCATCTTGCTTACAAAAATCAAATTTCTGACCAATGGAGGAATATGAAGAAAACCAGAAAGTGTTCTAATCCTTCCACCTTGAAACTTCAGATTGACTTTTCTGTGTCCTATGATTCTGGCCTTCCTATTATCCCCTAATAAGACATCACCACCATGATATTTCTCATATTCACAGAACCACTCCCTATCGGGAGTGAAGTGAAAGGATGCACTTAAGTCAATCAACCATGCCTCATGATATACATGTGTACTTGAAGAAGAAGCCAAGTACACATCCCCACCTTCATCTGAGGTGGTTTTCACCTTTGTAGAAGGAGCATCATCGGATCCCTTTCCTTCTAGGAGTTTTATATCTACAATCTTTTTTGTATTGTCCTTCCTTTCTGCATTTCCAACACACCTTTACAGGTTTTCCAAGAGATTTAGATCTCCGACTAGATTTTGTTAGGTCCCTATACTACTACTGTAGCCCCTTATTTTTACTAGTGCAAAACCATTATTATATTATTGTGCCCATATAGTCCCCATGTTGTTATCATTATGCCCCATATAAGCTCACTATTGTTATTATTGTGCTCCTAAAATATTATTGTTATGTAGGCCATGATTGTATTGGGACCCCTTAGACTCCTATATACAAAAAAGATGTCTTGTCATTTGTATCATCCAAGAATTATTCATTTGTGTAATGTAAAGGAGATTCCCCCCTCAAAGAGAGTGATTTTTAAGTCATTGATCTATATTTTTTATTTTTTGTGAGCTGGTTTCATAACATTTGGTATCCGAGCTTTGGATTCTAGGGTTTCGCTGCTCCAAATAGGTCATCGCGGAATTTGTTTTATAACTTTTTATCTATGAAGTTTCAGAAGCTAAAAAAACCCATTTGATCCGAAATCATTCTTAACGTCGGGTCTAAATTTTAGTTCTTGTATCACTATATTTTCAGATATATGATTTAAGGAAGTTAGGATTTGGCAAGCTCCAGAATTCCATCGCAAACAGGTCATCGTAGAATTTTCACTATAAGTTTTTTTCAACGATGTTTCAGACTCTGAAATTAAAACGCATTTGAGATGAAATCGAGCTGAAGCTCGGGCCCAAATTTTAGATCTTGTTTCACTATATTTTCGGAGATGTGGTCCAAGACATGTAGGGATTTTGCAGGCTCTCGGATTATATCCCAAATAGGCGACCTAGGGAAAAGTGTAATAACTTTTTCTCTAAGCATAATATTTAAATTTTGTAAAATTTTACAGAAAGATGATGACTTGTAGTATGTTTTTTATTGGTTTTAGGTACTAAGGTCGAAAATGTGACACGTGGAATTTTGTACAAGCTTGCTCTACTAAACTGGTCTATAATTAGTTCATCGTGGGATATTTGGCATAACTCTTCCTTGGATAATCCAATCTTGATCATACTTGTGGAGTTGAAAAGAGGACTCATACGGCTACCACAGAATGCAATGTCAGACCTTGGATATTCAAAATTACAAAGATACAACATATTCAATATCGAGCTCCTACAAAGTAAAAAAAGGTGTGTAGTTTTTTTAAAATTTTGCATACGTTTGGTTGAAAAATAGCCTGAAGGAATTCAAAGGGCATAGTGAAGAATTATTATCATTAATTGATGCCCCAAAAAAAGAAAATGGAAACACCTAGTAAGCAACCTGAAAGCTCTAGTATGACTCACGAAGAAGAGGAAGAAATGAAACATAATATATCAAAATTACGAGACCAAGTGAAACAAAATTCACTCTCACAAAAAGTATCAGAAGCTAAGATGGATGGTTTAGAGAAAGACGTGGAAGCTAATATGGATGGCATGGAAGCTAAGATGGATGGTTTAAAGAAGGGTGTGGGAGATAAGAGGTATGGTTTAAAGAAAGGTGTGGAAGTTAAGATGAATGACATGGAAGCTAAGATGGATGGTATAGAAGAAAAACTTAAAGGCAACATGGAAGATTTGAATATAGATTTGACAAACTTGCGACAAGAAATTCTTACTAATAGCGAAAGGGTAGTAAAGGAAACTCATGGTGAGAACAAAACAAATGTTAATCATGATTTCATAGACTCTAATGTTGGATTGAAGACCCACCATGTTCCAAAGATCGATATGAGGAAGTTTGATGGCAAGGATCCTGTAACATGGATACTACATATGGAGCAATATTTCTATCTCCATAATGTGAAAAACACACAAAAGGTACCCATTGCAAATTTATATTTGGAACCAAATCAATTTGTATGGTATCGATGGTATTTCTCTTGTAAACAATTTGTCACTTGGGTAATTTTTACGGAAGAAATGATAGCACATACACAAAAGGTACCCATTGCAACTTTATATTTGGAACCAAATCAATTTGTATGGTATTGATGGAATTTCTCTTGTAAACAATTTGTAACTTGGGTAATTTTTACGGAAGAATTGATAGCACATTATGAGGATACAAAAAGAAACACCTTTTTTAGCCAATTGATAAATATCAAACAAAAGGGTTCAATGATGGAGCACATTGAGGACTTC